>BRZM01000052.1:2828871-2968345 GCA_033238685.1 Lates japonicus | reverse complement strand
GGGGGGGGGGGGGGGGGGGGGGGGGGGGGGGGGGGGGGGGGGGGGCGCTCACAGGTGCCCCTGTGCGGAGACTTATGGCCGGTGCTCCCCCACTCTGCAGTCACGCTAGCGTTGCCCCACGCCTGGACCTCAGCCTGATTTTACTGCAGCCAGCAGGGAAACCAGACGCTACAAAGGCCCTGGGTCCACATCAATTTCACGAGCACAGTTACTAGGAAATAAATCATTTTGAGGATTTATGAAAAAAGAGAAGGGAGAAGGGGGGTGCTAGGAAGTGTGCTGCCCTGACCTGAAAAGAAAAGCAAAACACGGGTGCATAAAATAAGTCCAGTTAGTTATTTTACATTGTCAAACTTTGTCCATAAAGAAGGGTCAAAGTCAAGTTAAGTTAAATAAAAGATCTAGGTGCATGGGTAGTTAAATTTGACTAATCATATTTCTTCCAGTCACGCAAGGTTCCAGGAACAAGACCTCAGGCTTTATAGGTCATTTGAGATCTGCAATTTGGCTTTTACAGGGCAGGATTCAGTCCAGACACCGTTTAATAAAATACATGCAAAGCTGATGTCTCTTTTTCTTGTACCTTAAATACACCAATCATTAAACCAAACCTTTTCACACGTTGTGCTGTGATTAGGAACAGTGTTAAATATTGTTACTCCTGTTTTACTAAAGGCTAATGATCTCCCATCAAAAGGAAGCTGTACTGTCGAAGAACAATTTATTTGTTTAGGCTTAAGTTAACTTCTTTTTTGAAAGTATGCACCATCACAAGGAGCATGAAGGAGTGAAATCCACCCATGATGTTTCTAGCTCCAGCAGCTTCCTTTTCCCTTTTACTTCAGTATTACAGAGACAGGCTTTTGTGTCACTGGGCTATCTTAGAAAATCTGGACATGCATGCCAATGTGTCTCTCTAAGCACTACTTTACATATGGTTTAAGACTGAGAGCAATTAAAAGTCTTTTCTCAGTTTCCCGTCGACTAAAGGAAACACATCTACACATGTTAAAATTTTATTCTGGTGGCCACATTTTTACTCTGGAAACAGACAGTTTTATGGGATAGCGTGAAAATTGAACATTCTTCACCCTTCTCATTTTGAAATCATTTAGATTGACACACTTATTAAAATGCTCCCAGAAGCCTCAACATGAGGGCTTCCTTTCCTACATTTCTTAGTGATGCAGAGATTTATGTTTTTAGCAAAGCAGTAAAACCACACTCCAAATCATTATCTCTGTGTGGAAACTCGTGCTGATTTTTGATTTTGTACATTAATGACTAAAAAGCAGTATTGTTGATCTTTGGCTCAAATAAATTATGTGCTGGCCTGTCAAATCTTTGGCTCTTGAAACGGACACATTTTTTTCTACAGTGTATTTCGCCATCATTTACCACAAGGCTCTGATTTGTAATCACAGCTTGCATAGTAACCTCAGTTTACAGATGAAGTCTCTGCTGTGGCTTACACAGTGAGCTCTAATGTTCGGACACAGGTATATCATAGAAGCCTGCTGTGCTCTGCGTAAAAGGCCTTTTGGGGGGGGGGGGGGCATATCAGATGTGTATGGCAGTAATTATCCTAGTTTTTGGCTGGCACGCTGTGGTCATTTAGAAGATTAATCAGACATAGATAAATAAACAGGCTTGGCCTACACGCCCAGAGTTCTGCATAAGGAAAGACTAGTCTGGTGTCCGCTTAAGATACTATAACTCAAAAACTTTATTTGTGCAAGAAGAAATTCTTAACACATTTCATCAAATCAAAAATCTTGACAAGCCTCTAATTAAATGAAACACAAGACTAAACTAGAAATTATATAGAATAGTTAATAATGATGATGAATGTAAGATTTAATCAGTTATGAACTTTTGTGTCCCTTTAAACACTATATTGAAAACATAAGATCATAATCATTTCAAAAATAAGGAAAAAATATGCAATTTACTGGATAACAACACACAATTCCCAATGATTCTTTTCACTAATGTTACACAGTTTTCTCAAGACACACTTATTAAATGCTATAAATATTGATTAAATACAGTCATATATCAGAGAATTGTTTCAACATAGTGGCATGCCCCCAGGTTTCTTATCACTATAGGTTGTCATGAGCTCATTTCTTGTCAGCCAGTTAAGGCTCCCTGCACAGTGGATACTGCTCTCTGTAGGCACAAGGTAATTATCTGCAGGCACGCAAAGTGCTAGCTGGGATCTCAGCCCCCAACACTGCACAGTATGTGAGAGACAAGACTTCCCTTCACCTTTTTTTTTGTTTTTTCTGTGTTTTGCCATCACTCCACATTCCAGTGTATGACTGAGGCTTTGATTTAAGAGGGCTGCAATATATTCTGAATGAATCACAACCTTCCCGGCAAGTTTTCACAGTGAGTGAGACTGAGCTTCAGTCGTCTGCACAAATGACTTCCAGGAGACCACTCTATCTCCGCTGTCAGTACTAGACTCATTTCATTATTTTTTTGTCAATTAAGTAATCCAAATTAGGCATTTCAGGTCAGGCTAGTCATTCAGTCACACACACAACGCATTTCAAGAAGAGAAGAGTCAGAGAGAATGAGAAACTTACTTATAACAACTTACCAGCACTTAATTCAGAAACAGCTCTACTTGATCATATAAAATAAAATGCTGCCTCTTGTGTCAAATTATTCTCAGGCTGGAATAGGATTTTTTTAGGAACAAAAACATGTACAATATAAACACTGCTGTTAATCAAGGAGATGGTGTTACTGTGTTTTGCTAACATTTGTGCTGCTTGCTGTTGTCGGCACAATAGGAGGTTTGTCCACAGTCTTGCTGGAATATAATAATGTAGATGAAGAGGAAGAGCAAAAACAGAGTAGGCTGGATTCTACAAACACTGCAGTATTCCTTGACTGTTTAGACATTTAGACTGTTGGGTGTTGTATTGTGTCAGGTCAAGTCTACCTTGAGAAAGGGTTGGGGATGGTGAAGATATGGTAGGATGGGAGGAGCAGGGTCCATAGCTGAAGAGGCGAGAGCCCAGGTGATGCCAGGCAGAGAAGAAAAGGAGGCCAGGATGGAGAAGGTTTGTCTTGATGGGGCTGCGCATTCTGAGCCTGCAGGCACAACATGTAATCCTGTCATTACAGTTGTATGATGAATCGGTTAAGGTGAAGATAGAACACCCAAGCGTAATAACCTATATTTCACCTTGATTGAACAATGGCATCAAGGATCCAGCACCTGAAGAAGAAATGTCGTTAAATGTTCAGCCATTTAGCAACTCAAAGCATGTCCTTTGGTTGAGACATCAGACTTGCAGGCAATCAAAGGTTGCTTACATTTGCTGAATTCCCATCATCAGTATAAATAACCAGGTAATCATATTTCCTTTGTGGCAAGCAGGCGATCACTACTACGGCTGGTGTGACCTCTGAGAAAGACAGAGTGTTGCCACATACATTTGTCTTATAGTTTATATACTGGGTATAAGCACATATAATTTGGGTTCGAGCTCTCTTACCCCATCCAATGATGCCGATCTTCATCATGTAATGTTTGTTGATCAGAGGGGCTTGCGAAGATTATAGTACAAGTGCAGAGCCCTGAGCAGCCAGCTAAAAGTAGCCAACATGGTATGATTATAACTGCCATCACACCACATAAAAGAATGTAGTTACCTGGGTTGGCAGGTCTCATTTATCAGGAAGGACAGGTTCAGGAATTGAACATAGCAACAAAGAGTTCATCAGGATCTTGAATTTGCTTGGCTGCTTCCCTTTTCTGTGGATTATGTTAGATTATGTCAGCAAAGGCCTTCAATACAGCACATTCAAATTAGAGCCTGCACTGTGATCACCTACCTGATAAGATAATGCATGAGAGAGCCACATGGGAAAAGAACATTGACAGGCCACAGCGATCAGTATTCTTAGGTCAGAAATTAAAATCGAGTGCTGATGTTTCCAGAGTGGAGGTGACTGATTTATAACAGAGAGCGAGTTAGATTATGTGTGGCATGTCATAGGTAGCTGTGAAAAAGTGGGATTATCATCTGCTTACCAACAGTATGGCAAAAAACGTAAGATGAGAGCACTGGCAGGTGTTGCTGTAGATTCTCCTTTGTTTGCAGCCATCATGATTGATCCGTGTTATCACTACAAAGCATAAAGATGCTACTGTACTTTAAAGACCTGCTGGAAATCTGAAAACCCTTGTTGTTACTGACACCTGTGGCCATTAAGTAGACTGCATTGTATCCTGTAGCCATGCTCATGCCTGTGCCCACCTACTTAGGGAGTGCAACTGCTTCATGTGAGCATTATAAGATTCTTACCAATCCTGGTAGATCTCTTTTGCAGTCTTCACACGCCTTTTGCTGAGTGCACCGGGTCGTGAATCCGACGCCGATATGCCGAGGCAGAGCAAGCGAAAGGTTGTCAGGTGGTGCAACAACTTCCTGCAGGGATCAAACGTTGGTTTGATACAGACAATGAGTAACTATCAAATGACAAGCTTGCCGATTTACCAGCCAGGTCAGCCCAGGATTTTTGGATGAATTAGCAGATGTTATCCACTCAGCACGGTTTACCAATTTGTCCATCATGTATGAAGCTAACATTAACTTGTGAATAAAACCCTGATATCACAATAAGATTTTACAGGCTTTTACGTAATGTTAGCTCCACCTTCAATTGGAGGAAATAGTTTAAGTCCAATTTTGATCCTCAAGCGAACAAAAGTCCCTCCATGAATTAAATCCCTACCAATGACCTTCGTTTTTATATGACCTTGCTCCAGATCTACGTTTGGCCAAACAAACTGCGGATGCATTTAGTTTTTGTTTTAATGGTTTCCTTCACAGGGAATATTTCTTGTATTTGAGTAACTGGGCCGTTCGAAGCTACTGATAGTATACGGTAGCATCCTGAAAACTCAGCCCAGGTTCTTTACATTGAAATCAGTCTACAGGTTTTTATGAGCAACAGAAAATCTAAGGAACAAGCTAGTTTTTCATTTTTATATCATGCCTGATCTTTTCACATGTTGTAGCATATTATATAAATTGTGATTCTATCATACAGTACCTAAGGCTTTTTGCATGAATAACTGAAGAATATTAGACAGAGCAAATCCTGCTCTAATACAGTGGGCTTTTAATTTGTTAAGAGAATTTTTTTACAGTACCATTGCCATCCCACGACCTGCAAGAAGCGATACTTCCGTTCTGCATTAGAATAAAAGAAAAATCGGTGCATGTATTATTTCACCTTGAATTTAAAGAGATAATTATCATATCTGTTAACTGTTAGCATCTACTTTACCCTTATCCATTACTGTAATAGATATCTGTGGTTTGGGAGATTGGATATTTCTGCTCGTTTCAATTCCACTACGCCTTCATCATTGAAAGAAGCTATTTAGAGATCATCCTGTCAAGAGAAGATATTGCTTACAGTTATGGGGAAAAACAGTTTCCGCTGGGAGTAGAACCACATGGTGTAGTAATCAGTACCTGAAACATTCTTGGAAGAAATCTGGCTCAGCATATGATCATTTCTTTACTGCCAGCACTTAGCCTTTAGGAATTTTGACCGACCGAGAGAAGTCTGACACCAATCAGTATTATTCTCAGGATCTATGAGAACACAAAGAGTTTACTCAGAAAAACTTCTGAATGGTCACAATTCTCTCATTGTGTTTACTCTTTTATCATGGTTCATGGCAGACTCGTACTCTCCATATCACACTTGTTGTAATGCCATGTTTGATATAGCTGCAGTTTTTTTGGAGGGTTTAGTGAGCAACCCTTTAATATCACCCCATTGTGATAGCTACTGCTGTGCTGCAATTGCCCATAGTTCAACAGGAGGAGAGCGTATTCATGACATTTCTGTAGGCTACAAACAAACTATCAGCAAATTGATCAGCAGCATCACAGGTGATGACTCCAATAATGCATATATCACTGCAGAATGATTTCCATCAATGAATTTGACAGATACTTACACTGCAGTGTCTGAAACTGAAAGCACTTGCAGCAAGATTCTCCCTCAACACAGTGTGTGCTTTTCCATGGTGGGGGAGGGTAGTGTTTGGCTTTTCTCCTGGTGGCTTATGTGACACACATGTCTTTCTCCATTATCATCAATGGTGAGCTTGAGGTTTGTTTCTGCTAAACCTGCAAATAGAAACCATGCCAAACCACACACACATGCACAGAGTCAAAAAAGAAACATGTTAGATTTCCATATAATTCTCTTTTTAACCCAACATTAAATTTATTAAATGACAATACCTCCGCAAGCTTGTTTTATGATAGGATGGTAGTTTTCTGAGTCGGCAAGCAAATCCTAGTGTTCCTGACACATGTAAATATATTCAAACATCACATTGTACTCTACACAGCTTGTCCTAAGTGTTTCTCTGCTGATAAATATGTGCTGATAGGAAAGTAAGAGCAGTGGTGGAAGTTTATTGCTGCCACACATTCAAGCGCATGAATGTAATGGGAGCCTGCAACATAATATGAGGACATGAGTATCTTAATTACAGTGAATACTTAATGATTAAGTAAGTCAGTCAGCTGTATCTGAACCTTGTTGTTTCTATAGTTTAAGGATTGATATGTGAGGGGTTGAGGTAATACCTGTTCAACATAGAGACTTTGATGGAATACATGAGGAAGTTATGATCTGGTTCAGGCATCACTACAATATCTTGGCAGATAGAATCTCTTTATTCTAAAGGTATGATGGTGAGTGTGCCTCCGCCATCTTTGTAGTAATGTTGCAGGTTGAAATCTTCTGTCCACAGCATTCTCAAAATACAAGCCACAATACACTCCTGGTATCAAATGACCGAGAGAGCAGCTTCTTATGTTTTCTAACCGGTGGGGTCAAATCAGGCTAATAATTAGAAGTGAATTTGTACCTGCACACGGGTGCTCCCTTAAGCACAGACAACTAAAACAGGTTTAAGTTTCACTAGTTTAGTGAGGACAGCCTCTGAAATATGTTCCAGAAACAGCTGTTTACTAAAATCTTTTAGTTTCTATTGAAGACCATTTATCTCTCTGGTGTTTGCTCCATTACCTGATGGAAAAGAACCTTCTGACTCTTGGCACTTTGTGGAAACATTTGTTTTGATCTGCATATCACTAGTTACTGTAAAATATATATGCATTATACTATATATAATGCACGTGTATAGAACAGATGCTGGAAATGTATTGAAAGTAAATACTAGTCTATTTTTGCAGAGATTAGCTTTTTATTAAACTTACTTGCGAGCTCTGACATATGATGAAACACTCAGGAACGTCACTTCAAACAACATTACTGCCTTTAGCAAACATCCAGCATTTTACATCCATGAGCATTCTGAGTAAGGACAACATGGGAACAGATTATAAGGGTAGTTGTGACCTGGCACAGAGCTATATCACTTTTGACCGCAACGTCTCTTTGCTATCAGGTGGCGGTGCATCCACTTTACCATCGGCCCATCTTACTGACAGATTTGCGGCTGATGTATCTCTATTCATTTCATCTGATTTACCTTGCAGGTAGTATACTTATACGTGTCTGTCTTGTCGCAAACGGTTGGTAGATAACCACTATTGGTTACGCCGCTGTTGGGGAATTTTCACAACTCTTGATAAGGATGCTGCAGTCAACTTTTTGGTTTTTTACTCTAACATCATAAATTCTTTTTGAACAACCTGGGCGATATACCGGCATGTTTCTGTGTTTTATCATCGGTGTCAAGTTGAAACAGATTGTCTCCTAGGCATTTCTTTTGATTGTCAAATCTCTCTATTCACAACAATTTAGGTGAAAAGTCATTAATCTAAATATATGGATATTTTGAATACACTTGAGTGTTTATTCCACTGGGCATGTGCTGACCTTTCCTATCAAAATTGCTCTTTTTATGAATCATTTACTCTTGAGAAAGAGATTTCTAGAGGCCTTGGACTTCATTGGGTTATTGAGATGATTCTCTCACCCCTAAGCGTCTATGAAATTCAAGACCAATTATCCCAAAGTCTGAACTGCCACAACTATTTAAGCTAGTAGGGTAGAGGTTAGAATCTCCATGTTCACAGTAAAAGATTCCCCAGGTCTATTATACAAATAGTTTATTCAAGTGATTCATTTTAGCCATGTTTGTGATGAGCTCTGTGGATGGCAGTGTCGGGCTAATGAATATATTCATTCAAGTCACTTCATTTTAATTCAGGCTGAAATATCTCAACAACAGTGGATGGTTGCAGCAGGAAATGTTACAATTCATTACTATCATGGAGATGACACTAATACAACGTCATCAGTTAACATTTCAAATTTTCGAGTTCTTAGAACTATGACCAAAAAAACCTACCAACTAATGTATCTCCATCAGTCTACTAGGAATATCTGTGTTTACTGTGGTGGGGTACTGTCATGCTGATAACACAGATAAATATACCTGTTATCAATATTAAGAATCTACCCCAATACTATATTGTGTGTATTTTAGCTCATAGCAGAGCCTTGTAATGCACTGGATGAGTGTAGACTCTTAAAGCTATATCACATAATGCGTAAATTTTAAATACTGTATAATTTGAAAATTTAATCTAGTGTTTAAAGGCTTTGAAGAGACCTCCCCTCCACAATACCGAATACCCTGAACAACATGGATATCTGTGTATCATGCTATGCTAAGATGGTATACACCAACAACATCAGCATGCTAGCAAAAGGTGTTTGTGAGCATGTTAGCATAGTATTTGTTTTCATGGCAAATAAAACTGCATCTCAGCTGACTGTCTGGTAAAATGGGACTGACCAGCCAGTTAGATTACAGAGTTTGTTTGTCTGACATAATCAACATGATAACTTCATTAATGATAGCTGTGTATCATCAACTATATCAGCATTTTACTCTACTAAGTGTCTGCTACCGCTGTAGACCTCGATGTCCTCTTGCTCTCTCTGCTGTCACCTCATGTGCTTGCTGTGTTATTATGCAGCCAAAATTCCCAAATGGTGACTTTGTCATTTACAAACTTCTGTTTTTTTTAACATCAGATAAATTAACAAAGTGATAGTGAAGCTTAATAGACTATAATTGTCAAATCATTCATCGTGTAATAAATAAAGATAGTTAGGACAAGATAATATAATTAATGATACTAAAGATTTAATCAATAATTGTACGTACTAAACTGATTATTAGGAACATAGTTTTTAAATACCCGATTTTCTAGATAACACACAAAAACAAACAATTCCAGTGAGTTCTTGATGGCATGTACACCCAGAACCTTACCGGGCACACTTAACAAATCATGATATTGGCTAAATACAGTCATATATCAGAGAATGGACCAACATGAGCATTTGGGTTTTTTGTTATCACTATGGTTCAGAGCTCATTCTGCTCTTTCATAGGGTAATTATCTGCATTGTATAAAATCTTGGCACAGGGATCTCAATTTTCGCCTGCACAGTATGTGAGAACCAGTACCTTCCCTTCACTGTGTTTTTCTGAGTCTGCCATCTTCAGTCATATGGCGTACATAGTCTTGGTCTATGTTTCCTTCTTAACATTTACTCTGCATTTGATGGCTGGGCTTTGGTTCGGGGGCTGCGATATATTCAGTGAATCACAACCTCCCAACAAGTTTTACATTGAGCGGACTAGAGCTCAGTGATTGGCACAAATGACTTCCAGGAGGTCCCTCCATCTCCTCTATCAAACCCTAGACTCATTTCAGGCTAATAAAGCCTGATCAAACACATGAAGGCATATTTAATGAGGGTCAGAAGATAGAAACTTTAACAACTTTGTGCCTCTGTACTATATGAAATAAAATACTGCTCTCTTCTTCATGTACTCTCAGGCATAGAGATAGTCTGTTCCTGTTTCAAAAACATACTTCAATATAGCTTACCTTATTAATCAGGGAGATGCGTTTGTACCTGTGTTTGCCTTATGCTATATTTATCGCTGTAGAGTTTATCTAGTCTTGCTAGGATGTAATAGTAGATGAAGAGAAACCTGTAAAAACAGAGTGGCTGGATTAAGCACTGCAATATAAACTGCTTTTTAGACTATTTTAGGTGATTATTGTGTATCAGATGAGAGTCTACCTTGAGGAGTTAAAGGGATGGTGAAGATATAGTAGGATGGGAGCAGGGGTCCCATAGCTGAAGAGGCAAGGCCCAGGTGATGCAGGCGGAAGGAAAAGACCCAGGAGCGGAAGAGTTTGTCTTGATGGAGCTGCTGTTCTGAGCTTCTGCAGGCTTTAACATAGCAATCTATACCATTACAGTTGCAGATACAGTTGAAATTGGTCAAAATTTTAGGCGTAATAACTATATTTCCTTGGTGGGCAGTGGCATCAGAATCCAGCACTGAAATGACTGAATTAAATATTCATCCATTTTAGCAACAAAAGCATATCCTTTGTAGATCAGGAACTTCAGCCTAGCAGACTTTTTGAGCAGTAAAGGTTAACACATTTGTTTTGCTGAATTCCATCATCGGTATAAATGACCAGGGTAATCATATTTCCTTGTCTGTAAGCAGAGCGATCCACTACAGCTGGTGGCTACAGAAAGACAGAGTGTTTATACATACATTTATCCTTATGGTTGCCTACTAGGTATAGAAAGCACATAATTTTGGAACACCGTTTCTCTTTTACATCCAGTGATGCAAATCTTCATCGCGTATTTTGATCTCAGAGGGAGCTGCGAAGATTATAGTACAAGTGCAGAGCCTGGGCAAAAACCAGCTAAAAGCCAACCAACTTGGTGCTGAATACTGCATAACTGCACATCACCACGCTACTGATGTGAGCCACTGGGTTGGCGGGGTCTCATTTACTATCAGGAAGGACAGGTTCCAGGGTGAACATGGCAGCAAAGAGGTTCATGGGATCTCTTAGTTAGCGGCTCGCTTTCCCTTTTCACTGTAGTTATGTTAGATTGTGTCAGCAAGGCCTTCTATTTTAGCACATTCAAATTCTGGTTGCTGCGATACCTGCCTGGTAAATTGGTATGAAGAGGCCACCGCTGGAAAGAACATTGAGGCCACAGCGATCGATATGATGTAGATCGAAGAATTAAAATCAGAGTGCTGATGTTTCAGGTGTTGATTTATAACAGAGGCAGAGTTAGATTATGTGGCATGTATCACCGCATGGGTGGCTGCTTTGAAAAAGTGGGATTATCATCTGCTTACCTGTGAGTATGGCAAAAGCGTAAGATGAGAGCACTGTGGCGAGTCAGTGCTACTGTCGGTCTCGCCCTGCTGCAGCCCTCTGTGGTCCAGATCCGTGTTATCACTACAAAAGCGCCAAAGATCTTTACGCGCTAAAGGTTCTGTATGCAGAGGAAATCTGAAAACCCTTTGGCCTTTTGGCTGCGGCGTCGTGGGCTGGCCTGTCATCTATGGCGTGCGCTGCTGCCCACCCTGCCAGGGAGTGCAACTAACCATGTGCGGTATTCACTGCAGTTCTGCCCAATCCGCAGTCTGCACCGAGTCTTCACGCCTTTGCCAGAAATTGCAAGTCGTGAATCCGACCATGAAATGTCGCTTCCGAACAACAGCAAAGGTTAGCTGGTGGTTATAACTGCTACGCGGGGATCAGGCATTTGGTTTCATTGAACAATGGTAACTATCAGGTAATGACATCAGTTACCGGCAGATCAGCCAGGATTTTGGACCGTTAGCAGTGTATCCTCAACACGGTTGCTACTGAATTTGTCCATCAATAACTGCTTAAAATAACATTAACATTGGCCCAGGTCAACCACAGTACTCACAATGATTTGAAAACTTTACAGTAATGTAGCTCACCTTCCAATTGGAGGCCCAATTCAGAATCGGTTTTGATTATAAAACTGAACCGAAAAGTCCTCCATAGATTAAATACCTGCAATATTGACTAGTTTCCCTTCGGCCTTGCCAATTGCGTTTGGCCAAACAGGCTTCATGAGATAAAATTTCAGTTTTTGCTTGCATTATTGGTTTGTGTAGAAATTATTTCTGTATTGGTAACTGAGCCATTCGAAATACTGATAGTATACTAGTAGCATCCACCAGAAAACTCAACCCAGGTTCTTTCGGTGAAATCAGTCACAGGTTTTATGGGCAACAGGAAATCTAGGAATGAAACATTTTCATTTTTTGTCATGCTGCAATCTTTTACCATGTGGCCCTTATAGGTTCGTCAAAATTCTATCATACAGTACCTGAGCTTTTGCATGAATAACTGAAGGAATATTAGACAGAGCAGTCTCTCTATTACAGTGGGCACCCCAATTTGGTAAGAGGGTTTTTTACAGGTATATTTGCCATCCACGACCTGCAAGAAGCAATACTTCCCGTTCTGCATTAGAATAAAAAGAAAAATCAGTGCATATGTATTTCCGCAGCGGTTTCGAGATCATTGTCATATCTGTTAACTGTTAACATCTGCTTTACACTTGTCCATTACTGTAATGAATGTCCTGCTGGTTTTTGGGAGAATTGGATATTTCTAATAAAGACTTTCAATTCCCACTACTTCATCATTGAAAAGAAATGGGGTCATCTGTCAAGGAATATTGCTTACAGTTATGGGGAAAAAACAGTTTCCGCTGGGGGCTGAAACCACATAATTGTAAGTAATCAATGCAAACATTCTGGAAAAATCATCCTTGTGATCCCATTTCTTGCAGCACTTGCTTCTTTGGCGTTTGTCGACCGAGAGAAGTCGACACCAAATCAGTATAGTATTATTCTCAAGATCGCAGAATACATAACACCTACACACACACACACACAATCAGAAACTTGGGTGATTTAATGCACACCTGTGTACTGCTGTGTATTCTCGTATCATAGATCATGACATGCCCTCCTCATCTTATGATACCATTTTGATATCACTATGATTTTTGGAGGGGAGTTTGGTGAGCAACCCTTTAATATCACCATTATGATGGCGCGCAACATAGTTGCCTATGCTTTTCCAGCAGGAGGAAAGCGTATTAAAACATTTCTGTAATGGGACTTGAAACAATATCCTCCATAAAATTATAGATCAGCGTAAGTAACAGTGACTCCAATGATGTGCATACTGCAGTGTACTGTCAGTAATTAGCTTACACCGTGATGTCTGGGCTGACATCACTATCATTATTGCTCCACACACAGGAGGGTATATCTATTTTTCCTAGTGGCTTTACATACATGTCTTTCTCCATTGGCGTTATCAATGGTGAAGCAGGGGTTTAGTTCTTCTAAACCTGCGATAAAACACACACACCTGTAGCGCGCCATCTTATCCAAAAATGATTACTAAATATGTTTGAAATTATATAATCTACTAAACAAATGGCAATACCTTTAAGCATCTTTATCATAGGATGGGGTAATTTCCACAAGGTCCACTTAGCTCCTCTGATATTCTATTTTGCCGTATAATAAACATACATTTATTATACCTTCTCAAAAGTGTTCTCCTGCTGATAAATATGTACTGATGTAAATGAAGCAGTGTTATAGTAGGTTTGTGCCTTACCACATTCAGCAATTCTAATGATGAAAGGAAACCTACTGTAGATTCAAAGGTTTATCAGATGACTGGTTAAGAGCATATTCTACATCTTGTAGGACTTCTGGAAGTTTTACTGTTTTTGTGTTTTGTTTCAATTAAAAAAAAATCTGACCAATAAAGGCAGTCTCTGCATGTGCAAATAAATTATCTGTAATCAGGGCACACCTCATCTGTGTGATAATGCTGTATTTTTTAAATGGAGTGAGCATCTAATTGCATTACAGGCGTATTGATTAAGTAGAGTCAGTCAGACTATTATCAGATACTTATTTCTTGGATTTAAGGTTGATATAGCAGGGGGTTGAGTAATGATACCTGTTCCGCTTTAGAGACTTTGATGGAATACATGATTATGATCTGGTTTGAGCATCACTGCAATATCTTGCTTGGGTGATCTCTTTATTCTCAGTATGATGGTGGTGTTGTCTCCAAGCATATATTAATGTTTGGCTAGAAATCTTCTATCCCACAGCATTCAAAATAAATAATGCCTCACAGTTATCAATGACCAGAGAAACATGTATGGCATTTTGTTTTTTCCGGTGAGTCCAAATCCGACAATAATTAGGTAATTGTACCTGCAGGTATCCTATAGCACAGACATTAAAACAAGGTTTGGATTTCAATGGGTGGTGAGGACAGCCTCTGAAAATATGATGTGAAACAACTGTTTTAAAATCTTTGCAAGGTTTCTATTTGAAGACCGTATCTCTCTACGGTGTTTATCAAACACCACCGTGGAAAAGAACATGCGACTCTTCTTTTGACAAACCAATTATTTTTAATCACACATATCGTTGATGCCTGTAAAATATATACTAGGTATACTATATATATTTTACATGTGTATAGAACAGATGCTAAAATGTCAGTGATATTTACAGTCATTTGAAATTAGCTTTTATTAAGCACTCACCCAGCTCTGGCATATAATTGTTTCCTCCAGGAACATCCCACTGTAACATTACTGTCTCTTCACAGCAAACATCCAGCAACATTTCACATCCATCGGTGGCGGTATTCTACAGGTAAGGACAACATGCAGTTGGTTATCGGGTAGGTTATCGGCTAACTGGAAGCTCTACTTTTAAGCACTTTCACGTACAGTGGCTACTGCCTGGGTAGAGGTGATCTTTCTGCCTGGCTTTTCCACAGTGACTTGCATCTACCTTACAGTCATTACATGTTACTGATAGTGCATCTGATGTGTCTCTATTCATTCTGTCTGATTTACCTTGCAAATAAACTTGTCCTTTTCTCCGCGGTTTTTCTCTGAGCTGACGGACAGTCCCTTTTAGTTATATAGGAAATTGCAGTTTACTTTTTCACCAAAACACAACTTTTGTTTCTTTTATCATGAATATTTAAACCACCCAGGTATTCCTTACCAATGCATTTTTTTTTTCTATGTATTTTGTCTGTTATTTTGAACACGCTTGCCATACAGTATTTCCACACAAACATGTCGTTGGCCTTTTCTCTCAGTAGGCCCTCTTCTTTTACGTTTTGCTTTTGAGACAGATTTCTAGAGGCCATTAGACACCTGAAAACTTCTGAGATTTAAGACCGTTGTTTTACCTACAGTCCTGACTTGCAGACTTCAAGCTAATTAGAAGTGGAGGAAGCTGATGATACCACATTTCACGGAAAATTCTGAGTCTGTATGTAATAGTTTATTTGGTAGATCATTTTGCTTTTATTTGTGGTGTGACTCTATGGATGGCAGTGTCAGGCTATTAGTCTGTTGAATTGATCCACCATTTGGTGAGCTGAAACTCTTCAACTGTGGATGGATTTGCCATAAAATGTTGTACAGACATTCCTGTCATCAAAGAGATGACCTTGCTAATCATCTTCCATCAGTCTCAGCTGCTGGAATATCTGTCTTTACTACTGATTAAATTGCTATCATGTGCTAAGATGCAAGATATTATACCTGTTTAACATCAGCATGTTAGCAAAGTCGCTTTGAGCATGTTATCTGTTGACATAGCATTTTAGCTGCAACTCAGTCTCCCTAGTAGAAAGAGGCTGAAACACCTGGACAGCATAGTGGCGTGATTTTGCTAACTATGTCTTCTTTCATATCATAGAAATCATTAGAAATCACAGACAGTTATCTTCTTAAGCTAGCTGACATAGGCAGATTACTCTGCTAAGTGACAGACTAGTGAACCTCTGCCCAGTGTCCTCACCTGCATGCTCCACTTGTACTGTGTTACTATAATACCAGTCAAAATTTACAAATGAATTTAAATTCTCATTTACAATTTTTTTTTCTGTTTTGTTGCCGACAAAAGATACTGAAGATAGTAGTGATAGAGTTGTGGTGATCACATAATTCCATACGTCGACGGTGGGTATCTTAGGCCCATGGTTTTGGAGGCATTTTGCGATCTAAAAAGTTATTTCAGTGAAAGACTGAAATTGAGAAAAAAAGATGGACTCCTGGTTGCATGGTGTAGAGGTCATTTCATTTCCTCTTAGTCTTCTTTGTATACATATGTGACTTTCATTTCAGGGTTCCAGCAGGACCTGAATCTAAGTAAGTGAGAGACAGACTTGTCTATTTTAGCTCAGGAGTTACATATGCAGATGAAATAATGCACTTGTTTCTGTATTAAATGAGCAAAATACCCTCTCGCACTTATCTGTATAGTAAGTACTGTAAAGTTGCAGCTGGTTACCATTCTATTAAAAGCTGTGTTTACGATACACCTGAGCATAATGCAAATGTATTCCTTACTACCACAAAATGATAAGTTTGAATATTGAAGGCTTGCATTATGCAAATGCGTTGCAAACAAATTACTGCCATAGACGAAAGGTATGTTCCATTGGTGTATTTGCATTTGAATTCCTTATGTGTCTGCCGTTGTGTTCTACTTTTCTAGTTGAATAACCTCGGCAAACTGACCAGGAGAGGATGGATGAGATGGACTGAATATGAACTTGTCTGTCTGAAAAACGTGTTGATGCACTTCATTGAAAACCTGAGCCTCAATACCAGCATGTTTCCTGACGCGGTACTTAGCACAGTTTTAAATATTAAACTGCACGTTATCTCTGACTGAAAACAGTTTGTGCTTTTATCATATTTTATCATTATGATGTAGCACATCTGATTAGTAGAAAATGCAACCCTAAAACAGAGACCTAAACAAATGGCACCTTAGATAAAGCGTTGCAGCAGACCGCGATTGATGGATGGCTGGGCCTTTAGAGAAATAACTTGGGCTCCTCTGTAAAGTTTATTTAACAGGTTGGTAATGTCATTTACATCAGCCTGCTAACCACAAAACCAATTACCACCCTGTAGCACTCATTTCTGACGTTTAAGACAGAATCTGGATAGGTACAAGTTTGATTCATTGATGGAGTTTTATTGACAGTTTGGAGTTAACTCAACGTATTGAACCACATGTGGTCCGGAGCTGGTGATGTAATTGTTATCCCCATTAATGCCAAAACCAGCCGATGGTTTGTTGTTAGCGATGCATCATGTGGGCAGTTGAGACAAGTTCCTCTCTCCATTAAACAATCATTTGCCTAATTTTTCCTGTGAAAATTACTATACAAATTAGACAGCCATATTAAATTAGTAATTCTTACTAGTCAGTGTATTAAGTGATTTGTGTAAAATACTCTTAGCTCTGCCACAATTCATCAATAAATAAAATGATCTAGCCTACTGAGAGGTCTAAAGATAATTAAAAGGAGTTTCTTAGCTCTTCACTGCAGGCTCTTCACTGTGATGTATTTATTGTTTTTCAAATTGTTTCTTGGCGGTTTCCCATACCACATTTGTAAGAGATGAAACAGGGCTCCGTGCTGTATGGCAGATAGATATTTGGTGCTGGTCACTTGACAGACCTTGACCCTCATGCTGTAGCCCTGTTTTCCCACCACGTAACAGGGCCGTGGGCGGGCCTTGGTCGGCACATCATTTTGGGCTTCCCTGGTGAATTTGGTTTTCTTGTGGCGGTGCCACAACAGCTGCACAGTTCATCCCTTGCTGGTTGCGGGGCCCATGGCTATGGAGATTACCAGGCAGCTTCAAATATTTGATGTTCCAGAAGTTCATGATAGCACATTGCAGATCCACACTGCATGCAGCTGTATCATAAGCCCCTGTGCATGGACATCATCACCAAGGTCAGCATATCACACTTGCCGCTCTATGACACAGGACTTAGGCATCAGCAGTTTTACCATCTCGCTATACATCTGGATCGGCGTGTCAATATTTATGTCCCTGGGTATAAATCATTGTAAGCCATCAATCCCGTTAAGGAAGATTAAAGATCTTAACTTAGGAAGCGATATGACCCAGCCTGTCGTTTTGATTAGAAAGTGACAGTGATGCAAATGACTATGCATTGCTTGGTGACCTCATCCTCTATACAGCACAATCCATAACTATCTGACAGAGTTGCCCCCTCTTGTTTCTACAAGCTTGTAATGTAAATGGATCTAGTAATCAAAGCGAATAAAAGAGTTTCATATAAAGCGTGTGTGAGGAAAGGAGGGCGCCTGGGCCTTCAGCTTTGGAATGCCAAGGATATCAGGGTCATCATGTATGCTTGGTGTGTGTTCAGGCACCTGTTTGCTTTTGATTTTAGCCTGTGTACACACACACAGTCCTGGCCTCATTGCAGCTATTTCAATATCAGATAGCCAGGGCGTGGAAGGACAGAGGGTCAACAATTTTTCTCCTTTGGTAAATAACACAACACACCTCACGGGCATATGCGGCAACCACACATCAAAGCTGATCTTCTTGGTGTGTGTAAACATTGAGTGCAGTATCGGTAATTAACTGCGAACTCACTGGTGTGTGTGTGTGTGTCTGCTCACACACACAGCCATGACAGTGGGGTGGAGTGCTGATCACTGGTTAGCACCACGGCTCAGTATAAAAACCCTGATGTTCAGCTTACAGCCCAAATATTTCACATCACCGATATAAATCAGTTTTGGTAGCGGCTCACTCTTAGGTTGCCTAACAATAATGAGCAGCACCGCCTTGCTCTCCATGCGGTTGTTTTACGTGTCAGATGGGTATGAAGACAAAATATAGAATAAGCATAATTTATGAACTATTAGAGGAGATTCCCAGATAGCAAAAGAAGAAGAAAAAAAGCGGTCAAATTTCTCACATTAATTTTTCAATAGCCCTCTTTGCCAAAATTCACAGGTGACGGCCTATACTAGCCAGTGCTGTGCCTCCCCAGACCTCCACCCATAGCCAGCAAACAAGCAAAAAACATGGGCAGATGACGCTAGCCATCCCATCTGACATGGGAAATCTTTTGTGGTTGACAAATGCATTCATCCTCATCCTAAGTCTGGAAGGCTCACTCAAAGGTCACGTACTTATCCAGCGGAGGACTTTTATCATCTAAAGATCTTCACTTCTTTTGGCTGCAGTGCAGTTATGGCACCATAAAACTGAAAAAGATAAACACCTTCGACAGTCATAAAGGAATGTATGATGTTTCTGTTTTCGGAATTTGCTCAATTAGAAACTACACATATCACTGTATTAACATAGAACACACAACGATGAATGTACTACTCCCAGGGACACACACTGTCCTGCATCATTTGCCCTGGTACAGACACCCCACGATTTTGGTAGCACTGCAGCATCACAGTCTGCAGCCGTCCCTGAGGCATCCGCCCATGACATCGGCGTCTGCACTGGGTGGGGTGTCTCTCTCTTTCCCTTGACAGCGCCTCTTTTGGGTCCAGCGACCCCAGACACAATGTGCCGGACCTCAGGCCCGACACGGAGGGCGGGCTGGCTGGCTCAGAAGGGGTGGGCAAGGCGTGAGGAGATGTGGCGACACTGGGCAGGTGATAAGTGAGAAGAGTGGAGGGTGGGAGAGGGTACAGGAATATTGGCCTGCTGATCTCACTTTCAGGTGTGGCATGGATTGCCGCACTGAGGTGGAAAGGTTTGGGAGAATTGAGGGGACCAAGTTACCGACCTGGACTCATAGGTGTGGACTAAGAGATGAGTCTCAGAGGAGTGTGAAAGTGGTGAATAAAGGAAGGGAATGTGGAGTGCGGGTGATGATGGGGTCATTTGGGAGGTCTGATGGGGTGGTAGGGAAGTGAGAAGGGAGGCCTCTTGGGCGAGGTTAAAGACTATTTATTTAGGTATTTTGGGAGGTTCATTGGGTTAACTCTTTGTTTTCCACTAATAATAGCAGAAAATGTCTTCTCGAAAGAAGATATCAAAGAAGCAGTGGATGAATGCTAAACTCATACTGTTCTCCCCAAATTTACCTCTATTGTCATTTAAACAAGAAGCGTTGTCCATCCCCTCGATTCTGTCTCTGCAGTACCCCCCTAATTAAGTCAGAGAGAAATAAAGAAAGGAATGATCTCACTTTGGGAGGCCTACAGATCTGCTTTCGGCTTTACTTCAGATGAGTTTCATCACACAGGATGGGATTACATGGCATGGTAGTCAGTATACTTCAAGGCAATTTGTGGTTGAAATGATAGATTCTTTGTGGTTGAGTGCTTCCTTACAAAGCCAGCATTATAAGTGCTTTGTGGTTTTAATAAACCGTCTTTTCAAATGGGCCATTTCTCCCCGAGACTGTTTCTATTAATAGCAATGTATTGACTAGGAGATTTTACACGCTGCCAGGCAGGAGACAGCATGACATCATTCTCTTTGTGTTGTGGTATTGTTAGGAATTGGTGACTGTGTTCTATCTATCTGAAAGCTGCCAGCTACTGGATTACAGCTGTCCCAGATGACTGCCCAAGGAATCCCTGGCTGGCACTGTGTGATGGACAATAGCTTAAGGGTGGAGTCAACAATGTCAGGCCTTCAAAGGAATACTTTATCATTAATTTGGGAAATACCCGCATATTTTAACTGCTTGCTGAAAAGGGGATGATATTTATGTAACTACAGCTGGCACAGTGAGCTTCACTGTGGCGAGACTGGAAGCTAAAAGAAACCATGGCCTTATCTGTATATCTAAAACATCTGCCCAATTATTTAGTATGTCTTGTTTTAATCTGCATATGAAATAAGGCACAAATATGATTTTTACAGCATGACTCTGTCTTTCATTTTTTGCTGGGTTTTCTGACAGCAAAAACACTAATACCTATTTTATGATCCACAACCCTCTTGGTTTCTTCTTGTTTCTAGTTGACCTGGTTCATCGATAAGATGCTTTGTCTCATAAAAGAATATCACATTTGCCCAAGGAATCATTACAGTAAACACACACAGATCAGTTTCTGGCCGTATGCTGTGACTTCACTATGTGATGCACTTTGAGTATTTAAACACCGTTAAAATGGAAGTGGCTACCTGTGGTGGAGGCTGCGGTGGTGGTGAGCATAAGCTCAAGAAAGCATGTGTAGTGGCTGAGTAAAAGCACACCTCTGTGCATTTGGCTCTAGATCAGTCAAGTGGTGGCTGAGGCCTCTAAACATGAGCAGAGCTGGATGGGGCATAGAAGGAAATGTCACATTTCACCACCAGACAAGCAGATTCCATAATTTTGAGTGACCTGCACTGTCCCACAGTTACTTGTTGTGTCACACAACATGAAGAAGCCAATATTACTTCATTTAACTGGATGTTTCTCTTTGCCCTTTACTTATCAAATTATGGGGTTTGGTTTGCTTACACAAGCAAATCTGTTGAAGTTGAGAGGGACCCTCCACCCTCAAGAGATCACTGTATAAAGCCTTACCTGGCTTTCTTCCCTGTTCTGGGGGTGGGTGGGGGGCATAATGGGATCCCAGCTTGAGCACTTGAGGGCCCCCATTGTTGGAGGTGGGCCATTCTTCCTATGCTGTCCTCCAGCTGCGGTGGCCCAAGGCTCCCATGAGTGTGGAAGTCCAGAGTCAGCATTAGCCTGTGAGGAGCAGTTTTAGAGCAACTGGGGGCCCCAATCCACTGAGTGCCCCCTGTCCTTGACTGCCTCACTGTTTGTTTTACAGCTCATTTCAGTTCAAGTATGTTGCTTACGCTTGATCCCTCAAAGTTAATTTATACATTAATGAGATTACAGTTTTTAGGCCTCTGGGATTTTCTTTGCTTGTTGTCACACATATATGTTTGGCTTGTCAAGACTATTGGCTTTAAATGCTTTCAGTAGATGTATGCCATATATTTTTATATATTTAGTAGCACTGCATTATTTATACGGTGAGTTAATGTCTGGCAAATTCAAATTAATATTCAAAGGAAAATGTCAAGGGTTCATAAAGCAATCTCCAGCAAAGTATTGGCTGACAAAGTGCTGTGTTGAAGACTAGATTTCCTCCTGACCAGTTGGATGAAATAAACAAACATGACCCTCAATTAGGCTCAGACACACTGCCAACAGAGGTAGAAATTGCAAGGCAGGGGTGGGTGTGGGAAAACTTCACCTTTGTTTGTCTATTTTGAAATCAATGAAGCTGCTTTCATGTGAACTTCACGGGAAAGAGCGGCCAGAAACACTCCTGCAAGATTCATTGGTGATTTATTTCCTCTTAGCAGGAGGGCTGATAGCACCTATCGCCCAGTGAAAGGGCAAAACACCAAGGAAGAGGGCCGATCATTTTTGTTTTTAAGCCTACTGGCGCCTTTGAAGTGCTGTGTGGGAATTACCCCAGCACTTAAGAAATATCATATTTGAAATCATGTATTCTTGAACCTTTTTCATCAATATTTAACATTCAGCCACATTGAGGATATAACTTTGAGGCTTTACATTGTCTAGCTAACAGTGAGAGAGGTCCTAAGTACGGTGCTGATCTCTCTTTCTGCATAGTTATCACAGGCAATCAGTCAATAAATCATATTGTCTGACAAGCTGCATCAAAGACATAGATTTAAAAGTCAGCTTGGCTGAAACTGAACCGGAGGAAAAAAAAAAAAACTTTGTTGTACCTAGATCAAAACATGAAAGAACAAAGTCCACTCTAGGGAAAATATTGATCGAGAACCATAGAGTGTGGAGTTCAGGTGCGTGTGAATATGGATCTGTGCATCCATAACAGTAGGACCAGATGTTGAGGTTCATGTGGAGGTAGGGCTGATTCCAACCCCGGCAGCCTGTGTGGAGATGTTTGTCTGAAGGTTACAGGAGGATTCGTCTTTGTTGGTGCATGGATACCTTTTCAAAAACAATCTGGTTCATGCTTAAGCAGCAATGGACTACACACATTTAAAACCCTTTGTTTAATGAGAAGTGGCTTTAAAAAAGTATGAATTTAAAAAGATATAGATACCTTGAGGGATATTATTTATGGACTAATGGATTTTGTTTGATTTCATTATCTAAATTCTCTCCCTTGAAGGGACCTTCACCTCCATTAATATTGACATTTTAGCTGCTTATCCCCTCATCGTGGCAGGCTTTGATGTAGGCTGCATTACTTTTATCAGGCGCGGTACTCGTGTTGATGCTTCGGGCCCAGATAGGAGCAATATCAAAGATTCCTGAGCAGTCGACACCGGTCACACCTCATACTCCTGGAATGTGGTCAGCGCTGGTCTGCTTCGCTCTAAGCTGCCGCATCTCTTAGCATCCTCACTTCTTCTTAAGTATCCTGTCAGCGTGCCGCTTGTCTAGTTGGAGAATATTCACAGAGTAGACCAACAAAGCTGTTGAAATGACATCTGTTTAAAGTGGAGGAGGTAAGGTTCCCATTGAGGAGGAGCTCTTTGCCAAAGAGGATACCACAAAGAAAACTTATTTTTTGGAGCAGACTAGTTTTCTCCATTTATCTGCTCTGGCTGGGCAGCATATAGTGATCTCATTCATAATGCTCATTACGGTTCACTGGAATGCTTATCTTCAGCTGAGTATAAACAACTTCTATGGACAATCATATGTAAACAGTGGAAATTACAATGGGCTTATCATTAAATGAATACGTATTACTCCTCTCTTGAATAGCAGATTTTTAGATTTTGAATGCACTAAGTTGGCTTATCCTTCACGCCTCAACAACCTAAAACAATAACTAGAAACAAAGCACATTAGTCTGCACGTGAGCGGTAGGGGAAAAGTGCTTGGAGCCGTGGTATGATAAGAACCATCCGTTCCCGTAGAGATGGATTATAATTTCCAGGAGATTTATAAAATCATCTATATTGAACAGAAAGTCCTTTGTTTATTCTATCAGACCCTCTCCCATCAAGCCATTTCCTTGCATTTCGGTCCCACATGCAGCTGTTGCTTTAAAGGCCCCAGCATTGATTATTATTAGGCACTCGAGGATAATCGTCAAAAACTTATAATAAACACAGGCACAGCCATAATGAGTGCTTGTCCTATTTGCCAGACAGAAATACATAGTCCATTTCACTGGGTGAACACTTAGAGACCGTGGCAGCAGTGGTGCTAAAAGCCAGAGTATCTCATGTTGTCCCATAAGTGGATCTCTGCTCAAATGCATGAGGGCCCCAGCAGTGATTCTCCCAGGCTGGTGGTGCTGTTATTGTTGTTGATGACTTGTCAGCCTGACTGACAGCACTTTTATTTTTCCGTGGTTAGCCAATCTGAAAGCTTCATCGCGGCCATGGGGGGGTTCACGTAACGCTGCCTGGAGAAGTCACTACACCCGCGCGCGATATTATCCCACCCATCACACGGCCGCCCTGATGACGGGCCATCACGCAGCCGTCCAGACGAGACCAGACAGTGAGCGGCGTGACCCACCTCTCAGCTTTGAGAGACACACACACTATCTTCTCGGCACAAAAACACACATATGCATATGCCAGCGCACTCTGCCGTTCAGGTGTAAATTTTTAATGGAATATACATTAAAGAGCATTCATGGGCTGATACGTGTTTCCCCACAGCTAATATTTCAGTAGGCTGTATATCAGATCAAGGATTGAATGATTGATTTCTATCAGGCTGCTTTTCTTGAATGAATAATTCAGGGTTGGCTTGCGCAGCACCTCCAGGATATTCTATTGCATGTTTTCATCCCGCAGGTTCATTTTATTTTTTGCGAGATTTAATTTTAAAATGGTTTAAAATTTAATAAAAACAAGGCCTGTGTTGCAGATGTAAGGGATTTTTATCTGTATGTCTGCTGTGTTTTGTTGTTAATTACTGTACCCTATTTAAGTGAATCTATACATATGAGAGTGTATATTTCTTCAAATATGTATTTCTAGTGAGGATTTTGGGGGTAAGTGTACGTGCTGTTGATGACTTTCTCTCTTGGCCTCCTGTATGTCTGTGATGAGAAGCGAGGCCAGCAGTGTCTGAGGTCACCTGATTATACATCCCCACAGGGTCAAATGACTCCTAAATGTTTTGTTTACACTTCACAGCACGTCGGGCTCTAGACCAAGTGGCAGGAAACTCTCAAGGACTGCTGAAACATTGCGGACGCAAGTTCCAGATTTTGTGTCATCCCTTGTGCATCATGCAGAAGTGACAAATTGTACATCCTCTGAATAACTGGAGGGCTGATAACAAATCCCTATGGTGCAAATTATTATTAGTTTCCGTACTGGAGTCAAATTTATGGCCCACACTGTTTGTGTGGGTTGCAAAATTAGCATGTAACAGCTCAGTTTCCTCCCAATTCACCCAAAATCCCATAATGGGAAAATCAGTCATGACAGCTAGATTTATGTGTCAGTTCACAGCTTGATGAAATGGGATATGGCAGTGTTTTTTGTTTAATGGCTCCTGCATCTTTCAGGAATACTCAGTTTCAACTGGCTACGTCCTAGATCTGGACCAAACAAGTGCTGGATAATTATCCGCTTGATGTTAAAATCCTAAATTTTTGAACCAGCTCTTGAAAGGACTTTTAGGCACATCAGATACAGTAACTCTCCAGCTGGCGCTAACGCATCCTTTCCTTGTGCAGATCCGACAAATCGAGAACGAAAGCCAAGTGAACACACGAGACACTTTACCAGACACCTGCGGCAAAATCAAAGAGACCAAACGACTCTGATTACTTATACATTAGGCTGTCTCACTTTGCATGATGAACCAGCGAAGGCATGAGTCACTATATTCTGTTTACCTGCGCGGCTTAATCTTTAAAGGGCAGGTGGCCAGGCAGACTAAAATAAACACGGTATCCAGCATCGGACTACTTACACCTGAAGAGTGTGACATCGAGTGACTCTAAGCTGTTAGCCTGACAGCAAACCGGCGGTTGTTGTGAGGATGGTTAAACCTTTTTATTTGCTTTTGCTGCTCTTTGAACAGAAAACACTGAACAGAAAAAAAGAAAGGATCTCCATGAAAGGACCAACATTGCTGAAGAAACACAGAAATGAGGCGCTACCATCAAAGAGGTTGAGTCACTTTAAGAGTAAGACTTCTTTTCAATGACTAGCTAAGCGGAGCTTATGCGTTGCTGCTGTTTTGTCTTTGATGCTTGAATTTTTATTGTGAGTGTGTGTGTTAGATTTTCTGCTCTTATCTGCATATATTGGCCAGAAGTCTGTCTGGCGTATCAGAGTAAAGATCTCTGTCTCATCCTACATTGGTACATAATGACGTGTGATTAAATATAATTTTCTACAAGTGTTTGGTGGCTGGAGCCTAGCTGAAACCGGATCCAGTCGGGGCCCACAGGCAGCATAGTGTGGCGGTGATAGATGCCATTAATATTCTTTTCCACACACACTGCTTGCAGGCCTCTAAACAGGCCTCCACACACAGCAGCAGCAGCAACAGCAGCTGAGCGCATTAAGGCCATCCACAGCGTTGGTTAAGTCGCTTAAAATAAATAAGATCCTGATACAGCTAACGGTGGTTCAGTACTCTTTTAAAAGCCAGAGCACTGATTGTAATCTGCTTTATTTGAATAGTTTAATGATCAACAGTGACAAATATGGAAGCCATTTGTTACTTTAACAGTCTCACTTTATTATTACCTCTAGGATTTCTCTTCCCAAACGCAATGAGAGAATCACCAAGAAACAATATCAGCATTTCATGGAAGAGGACCAGTGTGGCGCCTTTAGTGGAGAAAGCCCTTTGTGCTGTGGCTCGAGTGCTGTAGTATTTGGGTTTAAGGGGCTCTTTGGATTATCACTTAACCCTGGTGTAGAATCGGCTCATTCATGGCGTGACTCCGTCTTCATCCTCTATCGCCCAGCGCCTGACTGTGGGCACGCTCGCTGCAATCACTTGAGGGAGGCGATCACCTCCACAGCTATTAGGACATGCCTGCTTTGAGGTGCCATAAACTTAATGTGTGGGGCCAGATTAGACAGGGTGGCTTTGAAGGCTAGATAAGTGGTCAGCTCTCCCACACAGCTATCCAATCTTATGTGCATGTTTGTGCACAGGCGCTGCTGCAAGAGTGAGCAGGACTCCCAAGGTGAGCAGAACAGCCAATGACGCAGTCAGTCTCGATGGTGAAACCAGGTCACCAGGCGGCTCCTGCCTCTGAGTGGCGAAGGGCAAAATTATCGAAATTCGAGAACAGGCCTCCGCGTTTAATTGGTTGTACACCGCTTGACATGAAAGCATCACCTGCAGTCTATGAGTACTGGACTTGGTGTTTCTAAACTCCAGCGTGTAGCCTGAGGTATACATGGGGGCAGCATTATGCAGTGAGATCAAGCGGTGGTTGGTTCAGCAGAGGTCGAAATGTATGTGGAGCGGTTGCATATTCACCACAATAGTTTCAAGTCTCTGTCTTCCCTGTTTTTCCCACAAGAGGTCAAACCAAACGCTATCTAAATATGGTGTGCGTAAGCACAACAGAGTAGTGGTTCTATGAACGGCATCATACAGTCATCACAGGAGTCAACTGACATAGTCTTCAAGGGTTTAACAGTCATTGCTCAATTAAGAACAGATGAATTCTCTCCGGGAGGAAACAAATAAATAAAATTATTTATACTATCATGGCCATATTTAATGCCAAATAAAAGATCACAGGATTCTTCAGCAACAAATATGTTCTTGCCAAAAAAAAAATGTTGAAAGACAGACCCCAAAAGTTTTCTGTCTCTCTAATTACTTCCACCCTATCTTTTATCTGGTACTCAGCCCCAAAGCTCCTTTGTATTTAAAGTGTACCTACACTTTCAACACCAAGACTAATGTCTTTCCCACTGTAGATTTTCCCAAGGGAAAAACAGGAGTAAATAGTGCTTTTGTGCAAAGACTACAGCTTTTGCCTGTGAATTTTATTTTTTTACTATTAACCACTATTTGTAGGATGGTGTCTGTAGGTTGACTCAAAACCAACTTCATCACTTATTATGCTAAATGAACATAACTACAGGTACAATAGTGTAGTTCACTGATGTGTTTTATATTTTTTGAACTATTGGAAGTCTAAAGCCTGGAGGAATAGTGTATATCTAGTTTAATTACAGACATGCCTCTTTTATTAGATAGTTCATTTATTTAGTGATCTTTAAATTTATTGACAAAATTTCAGTGATAGTGTCTTTATTCATCGTCCAGACTTCTATAACTTACAAAAGGATCATTTAACTTTGATAAATCATGTGATGACCTCTATACTCACATTCAGCGCACAACCACATATCATGGAAAACACATTTGGCTGAATTCTACATACTCTATTTCTTTGAGGTGTGGCTTTTTGATATGTTTAGGACAGGTCTACCACAATAACAAGGCCTTTGTATCTAGTCACTTTGGTGGCAGGGGTTTGGTCAGCTTGATCTGCAGCCGGGCCGGGGATGTATGATTATCAGGACAGCCACCACAAGGTGACGTTGTCAAGCGCTCTGTGTGCGGTGGTGAGATCAGGTGTCGGGTAGCTTCATAAATGGCCCTGCCTGCAATTTCTAAAAGAGGTCGGGTTCAAGCACAAAATTACCCCACTCTCCTCACACCATCTGCGACTTATTCAACCCGTTTATCACTGGGAGGACCTGTGAGTTTTGCTTACCTGTTTTCTCTTCATTTGGCTCTCATTTGTGACTGTTAGTATAAACTGCCATAACAAGATACAAATCAGTACTTGGAAGAGGAGCATTTTGTCCTCATCTGGAACACTAGTATATACAATATGCATGAGAGCTGAGGCATACGTCCAGATATTGCATATTTCTCAGGTCATCTGACTTTAAACAACAGATGACATGATGAACAGAGCCAAGGCTATTCTAGGAGGTTTAAAAGATGCCTATATAAATGTGTGTGTGTGTGTGTGTATGTGTGTGTGTGTGTGTGTGCATAGCTAATCTGGCTTCAAGATGCTGTCAAATTCTTTCATGGGACCCCCCACACACACAAAATACTCCTGAGTACAGTATTATGAAGGACAAAGAATACAGAAATATAAGATTACTGGCTGTGTTTGAGGGCTTTCTTTGATGTCAATGTGAGAGTACCAAGGGGCAGGATAGCTCCCTTTTGTTATCAGGTTCACTTCTCCAGTACGGTCTCTGCCATTGGGTCAGTGTGCCGCAGACGTCTCGTAACTGGCTCGCAGTCAGGATGCGGTTGCCATGGAACATGTCCAGTTGGAGCAAATGAAATCCCTCCTTTCTAGTTTCCAGGCAGGATTCAGAGAATGTTTTGGTGGGAGACAGTGTGTGTGTGTGTGTGTGTGTGTGTGATAGATTTGTGTGTACATTCATATAGAGAATGAGATATCAAGAGGGCAAATGGGCTTTTGAGGTTACAGAGGAAGTAGGGCATGTGATTGTGCAGCCATGTGTGTTTATTGTATGCTTGTATTACGCAGGTATACGCACACACTGGTACAAATGTGTGTGTGTGTGTGTTATTAGCCCAGCCCAAATTATGCATGCGTTGCTCTTCAGAGACGGCTTTCTGATGTAACATAAGCTGATGCCTGCCATCTCTCCTTAAGCTTTCAGGTTCTCAGGCGTCTGTAGAACATTTGAGACACTTTCTCGCCTCCACAATGCAAGCACATATCTGACAATGTGAAGGACACTGCAACTAAAATATCCCACATCTTTTGCCTTTTGTTGTTTCAGTGCTCACTCGTAAAAAGTGATCAAATTTCTAATATAGTAAAGCGAGAAATAATCTCCCCTTCCATGATTTTGTATACCTCTTAGGATACTGGGCCACAGGTGGGACAAACCTAAAGAATCTATGCAATTCAAGGCAGGACAGTGGAAAACAGAGATCCGTGACCAGTTCTCACAGCTCAGTGGTGGGACATGGTCAGCTGAAGGACAGGGGAGGCAGAGGAAGTTGGGGGCAGAGGTGATGCTGTGAGAATGGAAAATTAAAGCCTCAGCTCCCAGCTGTCAGAGGTATTAGAAGTCAGTGGTAGCAGGGGAGGGCAGGTCTGGCACTGCCCTGCAACACCGCACTTGGGCCTACTACAATCAAGCACAGCAAGAGAGCATATTATTAACTCAAGCTATATGCTCATTGCTTAAATAAACTGGAGGGAAAATAAATGCACTTGAGGACCTAACATGGTCAGAGTATCTATGCCTTTTATTTCATGGACATTATCTACTGTAGATGTAATAGAAATGCCTTGGGTCTTGACTAATATTTGCACCTACAGCAATGAACTATATAATTTTATTTCATGATGTCAACAATATTTATATATTTCAAACGTTCACTGGGGATGCCAGGCTTTTATGATTAGTTTCTTGATACTGCACAGCATAATATACTACAAATTTTGCCAATTTCTCTGACAGACAGTCTCGATAATACTCACTTCTTTTCTTTCTATGAAGGTTGGTATTAAGCCTCTAGTGATCACTGTTTTGAGACTTTCAAGTCCTGATCTGTGTCAAAAACGTGTTTGTGCTTTGAACCCAGCACACGTACTCTCTGCTGCGGGTGCCTAATTAGATTGATCAAGATCTGACCCTTCCAGAGGATCTAGGTCATTTCCACCTACAGTAGATAAAAGCGTGTAACCATTTCTCAATGAACAGTCCAGAACATTCTTGGTTGTTTCGAAATGGCATAGGATTGGCAATTAGATGTAAATACAAAAGTACAAATGTGAGCAAATGGAAAATATAATATTTTGGTTGTGACCCATAGTAGCCTACTGCATAGACCTCAAGCTGGACAGTTACATTAGGAGTAGATAGATAGATAGATTGAGTACTCTATTTATCCCAGTGGGAAATTGCAGTGCAGCCAAGGTCACATAAATCCGAAAACAATGTATAAGAACACTCAAGGACTCAATATGGTATGGCGTGCGTCCTGTAATATATAATATCGCCATTTAAGTATGTATGAGGTAACATAGTACTATAGACAAAATACAGGATGTGAACCTCAAAAGTATTGTTTAAGACAATGCAAAAGCTGTAACAAAGGACGCTAAACATTTTCCACTAATTAACAATGATTCCAGCCAAACTCATCACTCCACAAATGGAGGATAACTACGTTTGTCAGATAATCTCTGAACACTTGTAGCTTTGTATAGCGGTTCTTAATATCAATACATTGCTCATTGTAGAAGGTGCCTGATGACAGTTAACAGTTCTCACCAGATGAGCACAATGGTAGGCATATTAAAAGCGGTCTCACGTGCTGCAGGGATTTCCGTCACGTGTCTGAATATACGATAGAAAGGCGGGATCAGCAGCCGCCGATTGGTTACAGAAATGACCGAATGTAAATCACTCTTAAAGAGAGATATGCTCCAGCCCCGCGCCGGACACGGCACAGTTTGCGCCGCATGTTTCAAAGGAGGTTATTTTACTAAGTTTGCGCGCCACGCCCCAGCAGCGGAGTCAGTTTGGGCTGACGTCGGCGAAATGAAATCAGCTCGCTGCAGTTTTTCCTCACAGAATGGAGTAGTCGTGGAGGTGATGCGGACTAAACTCGCTTGACTTAGCAGGATGTTGAACTCGGTGTCCTTTTGCTGGGCGAAGACAGCCTTAACAACGAAGCCCATCTCCGTGGTAGGTTTCTCCAAAACAGATTTAAACGACCTAATTCGCGTGCTCTGCAGCTAGTCGGCTACAGGCACAGCATTACACAGGACGTCCGCGTCATGGAAGGAACAGCAACAACAACAACGGTATTTGTCTGATTGGAGCAACTGCAGCTAATTCTTTGTTTAATTGTCTACTGTGTACATTACTGCTGCACCGAGCGTTAAAGCAATTGCAACAAAAAGCGACGTTTCAATTCAACCCAGCCTGTCATTCACTCAAGGCAGGAATTTGGGTGAACGCTTTTTCCCGGTTTACAGAGCAAGTCAGTGAATGGACTTGAGGCTCACTGGGCTGTGGCTTTGCGACAAGTGTCTGTCTGTGGTGTTTCAGTCTATACTGGAAATGTGGTGACAACCATTTCTCCTGGTCAAGGTCCTTTAGGAATAAAAATAACTTGCTGTGTATTAATTGCATATTAGGATGTACTGTTATCTACGGTGTATTATCGCATGGCACTAGTTTGTAAATCATTCCTGACACCAGTTTGGGTTGGGTACTGTATTTCTTAAAGACACGGTCAGACTTTAGAGAAAAGAAATATCATGATTCTGTCACCGCTTTCGAACTTGAGGTCATGAGTCATTTGGTCTCAATCTGCCAATGTTAGATAAAAGTGGAATGGGGAATTGTGATGTGAGGCTCTTGATGCCGTTGGATAGAAATTGTGTCAATAACAGAGCCGCCTCACCACACCACCACCAACCCCACCGACCCACCTCTCCTCTTTCCTTTTGTTGAGTTATTTTACTTTTGGCAGAACCACTTGTCTGGCTGTTACTGCCTGAGCAGTACAGAGGCAGCCCTGGATATAAGAAGTTGGGCCGAGGGTTTTCTAGTCTTCATCATTCTTACTCTGTGTTTGTCAAAACAAAATTAAAGTGATTTTACACAGGTTTATTGTGAACGCACAGTATATCTCGAGGTCTGGCATGCTGCCGAGACAGGCCAATCTGCTTATGTTGGGTGAAGAAGGGCGAAAACTCCTTCTCAGGAGCTGGCAGGCGGCAGACCAGGGTGAGGGAGGAGTGGCTTAGGATTTCCTCAAAGACTGTCATTACGCTTTGCTGTGGACCTAATTTGGAAGTGTGTTGTAGTCTAACCCTGTATTTACAGCTCAATGGTGACCTTGGGGTTAGTTGGTGACAGCAGATTTCACCCATGTTTTGACAACTCTTTTGACCCTATATGATTCAGGGTTGGTGGATAGCATCATTACACTGGAGAGATTCCCAAGTGCTCATGGACTCTGCCACCTCGCAGTTGAATTAGCACAATAATGAATCATGGTAGGGCATTTTATTATTCCTGACATTAAGTTTACATACTGTATTACATTTCACATATTTTGTGAATGCTGGTCTTTCATGATTTTTGGTTTAAATTACCTGATATAATTTGGTGATTTGTGGGAGAGTTAGTTTAGAGCCAGGCTCCTATTAACTGGAAACACTTAGCACAGACTAGAATCTACCTCATTCAATAACTCAGCCAAACTCCCATTTATGTAAATGCTTGGCTCAAAGCTGGAGTCTCCTAACCCACAGTGAATTTTGTGGTTTCATCACTGAGATGAACAGAGCCATTTGTCTAAATAAGCTGCTGGGCTCTTTTCTACAGGCCAGAGCGAATCTTTTGCTCATTTTCTCTTCCCAACTTATCACTGTGGTTTTATCGATTTGAGGCACTCATTACTCGACAGACAGGTTGCCTATAATGATATTAGATAACTTTGGAGGAATAGACAAACGTAGATATGTCGCAGAGATCATCATCAAAACGTAATGCAGAACATCCAGTTACCATCATTAGCGAAAGAGACTTGGGATGCCTTTGGTTTATGTACTGACTGGAAGGCAGATGTTCTGCCTCCAGCTGTTATGATAATCTCTCTCCCTCTCTGCCCTGCTACTTTTAAGGTTGCTTGTCTCATAGTGCCCCCGTATGGACGATGAGGAGGATGATGTGTTTGAGCCAGACCCCCACTGCTGGCTTACATTCCAGGAGATAAAGTGCGAGACCGGGGCACACAGACCTGGCTACTGGCACTGGAGCAAGCGTAACGCCCTAATGGGTGAGAGGGCCAGACCCACTCTCTCAGTGAGATGACATGCCGATTTCAAAGAGAAAAAGGAACTTTCGCTTCACGTGATAAACCGATTGTTGCAAAACTGAAGCATACAGCGTGTAGGACTACCTTGAAATGGGTAACAATGTTTCACTAGTCCTGAAGCACAATGGTCGTACATGGCTTTTATAGTCTGTATGGAGTGTACCCAGCTTCTTTTGCTATTCAAAGGCGCCAGACTGGCATTGACTGAAGGACGTGACGGTACTCACCTGCGAGCAACCGCTACTGAAGAGTGATTATCAGTGACACAGCAAAATTTGATAGCGCCGCGCAAATAATAGTTCCAGGTAGGCTCCATAACAGCGGCGGCCTTAGTCATATCATACAAGATTGTGTGTGTGACTTATGAGGGTCAGTAGCTCATAGTGTTTGATTAAAATGAGAATGAAACAGCTGGGAAAGTTAATGGTTGCAAGCAGTCTAGTCGGTCAGTGCCCGGACCTTTGCTTGTCTGTTGTGTCATTGGTTTAGGCATAATCTGATAAAGAAGAGGCCTGCTCCAGGTGTCATTTGCTGTTGCGAGATTATTATACGAACGCTTTTGCTGTTTCTAAAATAACGGCTGCTCAGTATGATACTCCACAGGCAGCGCGGGTTTTTGGATTGCCACGCTGGCACCCTTTGGCTCAGCTGGGGATCAAGGAGGCGGGCGTGGGAAAGTGAGGGCGAGCAGGATGGAGCAGCTGCTAGCGGCGGCCTGTGGTACAGCATGATGTGGGCAGTGGCCAGAGCTCCCAGCTGATGAGACCGGTTTCACTTTTAGAACACCTTACCAACTGTGAGTGAGGAGGTGCCTGGTTTGGAACAAACTCAAGAGAGAGACACCTTGGCGCCAGTGTATTGGCAGTGTCAGTGCAATTTTGCCAACACCCCAAGCAGTAACATAATCTCCCTTTTGGGCTTCCATTAAGCGTTAAACAGACAGAATCTGATAGGTGTATTGTAAACATTCTGACTATTGACATGGGCATATATTCCTCTGACAAATTTGACTAATAGATTGCTACCTATAACTGTCACTAGGCAAACAAATCTTTCTGTTTGATTTGCCTAGAATGGGACACTCGAGGCTGGGCTGGCAAACTGGGCTGTGGTATGGCCAGGGGGGGGTACACTAATTCCTGATCTGAGCTTTTTGACAACCTATTTCTCCTTGCACCTTTCAGGAGCTATATGTGATTAGTTTGTTGTGGGCTGGAGGCTGCTGGGTGTCAGTGAAGTAGACTGAGAGCTTTACTCCAGCAGAGCAATGATGTTATGCCGTCTCTAATGAAAGCTCATTATCAATGGTTTAAATACGGTCAAACTATGTGGATCTTATACTAGTTTCCTGGCTTTTATACACTTGCCACCCATAAACTGAAAGGACAATATGGGTGTATGTCTCTTTGTCACGCTATGTCAGGTTAGAGGAGCTTTATAAAGTCAGAGCTGGAAAAAGTGCAGTCACATTAGCAACACCATCTAGACACTGTTTTTGGATCTCACGTTGATCTGTGGCTTTTATGAGTGAGTCAAAAGTTTGCTCTCTTTCACTGTTAGCGCACTTCGTGTTTATTTTGGAGGCTGTGCATGCAGAACTTGGACCAGCGTCACCCCCTCCCCATCTTTCTTCCCAAAAGCCAAAAGACACTGCGAACCGGACAGCCCTTCCCCACCACCTCCTTGGCCTCAGGCCTCCCTGCCTCCTCTCCTGTTTTATTTCTCTCTCCTTTCTCTCTCTCTCTTTTCTCCCATTTCCCACTCAGTATGTGGAGCCCAGAGGTGGCATGGAGATGCTGGCTCAAACAACACACCAGCGCTATAGTCAGAGGCAATGCTGTCCACTGAGTCGATGGGCTGCATGGTCTCCTTCTCTGGGAGCGAGGTGGGGTGGGGGGTGGGAGAGTGAGTGTTGTAAAAACCAGAGACACTATTGCTTCATTGGCTAAACTGTAAAACACGACCCCTAGAGGTCTAAACGTCTCATTTGCACAAGTGGTTATGATTGAACATACATATTTATTCATACAACTACACCTACCGGAAAAAGACATTGGCGGGAGAAGGCTGTTATGTTGTAACTTCGGCTCAACGTGAGCCCCCGAGGAAACAGCTGTGGTTCAAGGGTCTCCAGTCAGCCCTTCCCTGTTGCAGAACTGCAGGCAGAGTCTGTGGCCACGTAACCCTGAGTTGCCAGCCCCCGAGAAGAGTTTCATTTTCACCAACACAGATGGTTCGTCTTCACGCCCAGACCGTCGATATACTGCGCAATCATTATCAACCTGCAAACCACTAACGTTTGTTTTGACAAACACGGAAGATCAGGGGAAAAACTTGGTCTCAACCTCAGCATATCCGCGGGTCGCCTTCCGTGATGCTGCCCAGCAGCAACAAACAGACAAGGCCCTCCGCCGCTAAAATAACCAACGGAAAGAGTGGAGCGGCGGTGGTCTGTCATCGACTGTCACCCCCATCCAACGAACAAGAGTCAACATTTCATCCAACACGCGCAGACTGGATTATCTGGGGCCCAAAACCAGCATGACATCCGCGATTTCTCCGTGCCCGATCGCGTCTGAAGAACACACAGCCCAACTCAGTTCACGTTCTGTGAACGACCACCATAACACGATAATTATCAAACAGCGACTGCAACATCCAAACATGTAATTACAAATATTTTGTCCCTCAGCACTCCATCTCAGGAGAAAATGTCAACACATTCAGTATAGACGAAATACAGACAGATTGTCAACATACCCGCGTTCGAGTTCATTCGTCGATCGAGCTCTGTAACCGGTAGCCGGTTTCATTCAACTTCGTTCCATGAACGACAGGCTGGGTTGAACCAACGTCGCCGTAATGCCTAATTGCCGGTGCAGTAATGCAGTAAGATATCGAATAAACAACAGCTGCAGTTACCACCGACAACACTGCCGTTGCCGTTGTTAACCCGACGGACGTCCGTAATCGCCAGCTCGCGTCGACCGGCCGAGTGAAGATAACGCGAACTGGGGTTCGCCCAACTGTTTTGAACACGAGCACGTGGCCTCGCCGTCGTCCGCCTCAGCAGCAGGACCGGAGCCCCATCCCGTTGCCCGCTGTCACTCCACGACCTCCTGTCGCGAGTCGACCACCACGACGATCGCGGCGCGCAAACTCAGCAATAACCCTTAAACACGAGGCGAAATCCCGTGCCGCAACCATGGGGCCGAGCACACCAAGAGATTGACCGGCTTCCTGTCCAACGAGTGGGTTTACTGGATCCTGCCTTCATCGCATATTTCAGAAGATGAGATCAAAGCAGCACATAATATTCGAGGAGAAATTGTTCGTTAGCATCATTAATGACACTGTTGGCCAGTTACAGTGTTCAGGAGATGCCCGAGTTATCCTCCCATTTGTGAGTGATGAGTTTGCCGGAATCATTGTACTAGTGAGTCACGTCCTTGTCACAGCCATACCATGTTCAGTCCCGTGGCCTGTTATAGCACAACATAGTTCATATTGCTAGTAATATGCGAGCTGCACGTCATTGCCTGAGTTGTCTCGCCTCTATGTTGCTCTGATTTATGTACTGAGCACCACCCCCACCGACAGATAGATTGAGTACCTATCATCCAGTGGGAACGCACCGTGCAGCCAGGTCATATAAATCCCAAACAAATGACATAAGAACACCTCAAGGATTCCAATAGTGTGGCAGCACGCCACTGTATTACTGTAATATATGGGCCCCAAGCATAGAGGTAACATAGTACTATAGACAAAAATACAGGATACAGACATAAAGTATTGTTTTAAGACAATATATAAGCTGTAACAAAGGACGTAAACATTTCCACCAATTAACAATGATTCCAGCAACCTATCACCACAAATATGGAGGATAATTACGTTTATCAGATAACTTGGGGAACACTTCTGTAGCTTTGTATAGCCAGGCCCTTCAATACATTGTCATTGTGAAGGTGCCTGATGACAGCGGTTAACAGTTTTCACCAGATGAGCACAGTAGTAGCGTAAAGCGGTCTCGTGCTACGGGGAATTTCCCGTCCACGTGTCTGAATATACGATAGAGAAGGCGGGATCAAAACAAATCATGATTGGTTACAGGCCGAATGTAACTCTTAAAGAGATATGCCCAGTCTCTTGCCGAGACACAGCAATGTTTGCGCCGCATGTTTAAAAAGGAGGGTTATTTACTAAGTTTATGCGCCACGCCCCGGCGGCGGAGCCAGTTTGGAGCCGACGTCGGCATAGAATAAAGTGAATGTGAGGATACGACTAAACTCGCTTGACTTAGCAGGACATTGAACTTATGTCCTTTTCTTTCTGAGTTTATATAGCTCACCAACGAAGCCCATCTCCGTGGTAAGTTTCTCCAAAACAGATTTAAACGACTCATCTCCAAAGTGCTCTTTACACCCAGCTAGTCGGCATGGGCTTTAAATATCATTTAGGTCGTCCGTGCGTCCTTAGGAAGGAACAACAACAACAAATTAAAGTTGTCGGTGAAACAGCTGCAACCAATTTGTTTATTCGATATCTACTGTGTACATTACTGCACCGAAGGTTAAAGCAGTACAACCAAAAGCATATTTAGTTGGAACCCAGCCTGTCATTCATAGGGCAGAGATTTGAATTAAACCGGCTTTCCCGGTTTACAGAGCTCAGTCGGTGAAATGACTTCAGACTGCTGGGTTGTGTTTATACAAGTGTCTGTCTGCAGTGTTTCAGTCTATACTGGAAATGTGGTGACAGTCCATTTCCACAGATTGTACTATGCAAAGGAACAAAATAATATAATAATAATATCATATTTAAGATGTGTACTGTTGGAGTGTGTCTTTTACAATCGCTATTTTACATCACTACAGTGTATTATCGCATGTTATAGTTTTGTAAATCATTCTGGACATAATTTGCAGTTTAAGAACATGTATTTTTAGAAACATATCGGTCAGATTCTTTGGAGAAAGAAATATCATGAGATCTCTGTCACCGCTTTGAACTTGAGGAGGTCATGAGTCATTTTAGGTCTCAATTCGCATAATGTTAGATAAAGTGAGATGGTGTGATGAGGCTCTCGATGCTGTTGGATAGAAATTGTGTCAATAACAGAGCCGCCCTCACCACCACCACCACCAACCCCACTGACCCCAATTCCTCCTCTTCCTTGTTAGGTTATTTTTACTTGCAGCAGGGGAGCCACTGTCTGACACAAACACGCCTGAGCAGCACAGAGAGCAGCCCCGATATACCAGTTGAGCCGAGGGTTTTTTTCCCTGAGTCTTCCATAATATGTTCTTACTCTGTGTTTGTCAAAACAAAGCATTAAGTGGTTTTACACACAGGGCTTCTATTGTGAACGCACACAGTATATCGTGAGGTCTGGGCATGCTAGAGACAGGCCAATCTGCTTATGTTGGGTGAAGAAATGAAAACTCCTTCTCAGGGAGCTGGCAAGCTGACAGACCAGGGTAGGGAGAGTGGCTTAGGATTTTCCTCAAAGACTGTCATTACGCTTTTGCTGTGGACCCTAATTTGGAAGTGTGGTAGTAGTCTAACCCTGTATTACAACTCAATGGTGACTTGGGGGTTAGTTGGTGAGGCAACTTGAATTTCACCCATATTTTGATAACTCTTTGACCCACTATATGATTCAGGGTTGAGTGGATAGCATCATTTACACTGGAGAGATTCCCAAGTGCTCCTTGGGACTCTTGCCACACTGCGGTTGAATTGCTTTAATGAATCATAGTGGGGCATTTTTATTATTCTAGCTATTAAGTTTACATACTGTGTACATTTCACATATTTGTGAATGTACTGATACTTTCAATGATTTTTGGTTTACGTACCTGATATAATTTGGTGATTGTGGGAGAGTTAGTTTAGAAGTCAGGCCCCTGTTAACTGGGCTACTTAACACAGACTAGAGAATCTACTCATTCAACCAACTCAGTCAAACTCCCATTTATGTAAATGTAGCTCAACTGAGTCTCCCAACTATGAATTTTGTGGTTTCACTCAACAGATGAACAGAGCCATTTGTCAAATAAGCACTGAGCTCTTTTTCCACAATGAAGTGATCTTTGCCCATTTTCTCTTCCCCAACCTATCCACTGTGGTTTTGATTGATTTGAGGGCACCTATTATAAAACCAGACAGGTTGCCTATAATGATAATGAATGCTTTGGAGGAATGAAATAAATAATGAATGTGTCTTGAGATCATCCTTTACTGTAATGGCTTAGACTTGTCCAAGGTTACCATCAATAGCTAGGAGACTTGGGATGCCTTTGATTTATGCATTGACTGGAAGGCAGATGTTCTGCACTCAGCTGTTGTGATAATCTCTCTCCCTCTCTGCCCTGCTACTTTTAAGGTTGCTTGTCTCATAGTGTCTCAGATGGACGAGCGAGGAGATGATGTGTTTGAGCCAGACCCCACTGCTGGCGACTACATTCAGAGATAGCGCAGGACCGGCACATAAGGACACCTGGCCCTGCTCTTCAAGACCATCAACGGCATGTTGCCCTGTGGAGTCGGCAGGAGCCCAGACCACCTTCACGGTGAGGTTGATGACATAACGATTTCAAAAAGAGAAAAAGGAACCTTTATACCACGTGATAAACCGGTGTTATAAACTGAAGCTACGAAACGATTATGGAGACTTAACAGGAGAAATGGGTAACAATGTTACTGCACTGAGTCCACCCCTGGCGCCTGATAGTCGTGATCACAGCAGCTTTTATGGTCTGTATGGAGTGTACCCAGCTGCTTTGCTATTCAAAAGGCGCCAGACTGGCATTGTGACTGAAAGGACGTGACAGAAGTGCTCACTCATCGAGCAGCAACTACACAGAGAGCTGATTATCAGTGGCGCAGTTATTGGCGCCATATACAAATAATAATTCCAGAGTAGCTCCATAACAACTGACTGACCTTAAATTCAGTTGGGCGTAAGATTGTTGTGAGTGACTTATGAAAGTCTTAAATGACTAGTGTTTGATTAAAAATGAAATGAAACAGTTGTGAAAGTTGTGGTTAAAGCTGCCAGTTTAATTGGTCAGTGGCATCGCTCAGCAGTACTTGACCTTTGTATCTGTTGTGTCATTAGTTTCGCATACCACAGTAAAGAGCCTGTTAAAGGTCATTGCTGTGCCGAGATTGTTATAACGAACACTTTTGCTGTTTACAAATAACAACTATCAGCCTTGATACTCAATAAGGCAACGAGGTTTTCGATTGCACTCCCAGACACCCCTTGAGCCTGGGGATCAGGAAGCTATATGACAGGAAAGTGAAGAGGAGCTTAAACAGGATGGAGCAGTTACCCCAGCGGCAGCCTGTGGCGCGAGTGTGGAGGCTTTCATTGTCAGAAAACTCCAGCTGATAGGAGACCAAGCCACCGAACACCATAACTGTGAGGAGGAAAGATGCACCCCTGATTGAACAAACTCAAGAGAGACACCTTGGCCCTGGTATAGCAGTAAATATGCACTGCCAACACCCCAAGCAGTAAATACATAATCTCCCTTTAGTGCTCATTAAACGTTATGCAGACAGTCCTGATGTAGGTGTACAAACATTCCCCTGATCATTGACATAGGCATATATTCTCTGACAAATTCCACGTAATAGATTGCTACCTGTAACTGTCACTGGGCAAACAAACTTTCTGTTATTTAGATTGCCCCAGATAGATTATTTCGAGCTGAGCCAGTAAACTGTATCGTAGTATATTGTGGGGATAATAATTAATTCACAAATCAAACTTTCTACTGACAACCACTGTCTCCTCCCTTGCTTACCTCTTTCAGGAGCTATATGTGACTATTTGTTGTGGGCTGGAGGCCGTTAAAACAGTGGTAAACTGAAACTTACTCAACCTAAAACAATGTTATGTCGCTCTAATGAAAGCTCATTATCAGTAGTTTAAATAGTCAAACTATGTGGTCTTTATACTGAATTTCCACTGGCTTTTATAATACCGCCGCCAACCGCCAAACTAGAGGACAATGTGGGTGTGTGTTCCCTTTGTGCAACTGTGTCAGGTTAAGAGGGCTTATAGTCAGAGCTGAAAAGTGCAGTCTACACATTAGCAACACTATCTAGACACTTTTTGTATTCATTTTGATCTCACGTTGATCTGGCAAAGCTTTATGGTGGGTCAGGCTGTTCTTCACTTGTGTGCTGTTTGGCTTAGCTTTTGGGAGAGGCTGTGCACATGCAGAACTTGGAGCCCAGCGTCACCCTCCCCGTCTCTTCCCAAAAAGCTAAAGACACTGCCGAGACAGCCCTTCCCTCACCTCGCCAGCTCAGGCCCTCCCTGCCTCCTCTTCCCAGTTTATTTCTCTCTCCTTCTTTTTCTCCTATTTCCTCAGTGTGCTGTGGAGGCGGCATGAGGATGCCTGGCTCAAACAACACACCAGCGCTGTGGCTGTGGGGTGACACGTCCACTGAGTCGATGGGCTGCAAGGATGTCGCTTCTGGGGTGAGGTGTGGGGGTGGGGATATGAGTGTTAGAAAACTGAGACGCTGTTGCTCATTGGCTAAATCCGTCACAAAAACATAGATAAACTCCTGGGAGAGTGCAAACGTCTCATTGCACAAGTGGTTAACAGTTGAACATACATATTATTCACATACGACACCCAAACACACGCATACCGGGAAAGCAGAAGTGGCGGGAGAAGGTAAACATGTTGTAACCTGGAAGCTCAGCGTGAGCCCCGAGGGAAGCAGCGCTGTGGTTCCAGGGAGTCTCTGAGTCAGCCTTTCCCTGGCCACAGGAGACACCCAAATAAGAGGTCTAAGGCAGCTATACAGGAGGAAGATGGCATAAGCATGTATATGAGGGAAGGAGGTTTGGAAATGAACTCAAAACAATCAAGTAACAACCATCTTCAGTTGTCTTAAACCTCCCTTTTGGGGAAATGGGACCCTCCTGCCTTGTTTATATTATAATTCTTTACTTCATACCCTGAAGTGTTAGATGTTTCTGATTTTCTCATGCGCTTATCAAATTAGAGTTATTTATACTCGGCAGCTCAGCATGACTCATGCATTGTATACTGAGACGCGACAACCAGACGGTCAGACAGGAGGGCTGCTGTGAAGTTTGTGTGTGTAAGGAGGCTGGGACCTACTGGATGCAATAAACGAGGCAGGCCTGGGTCAGGGATGAGGAAGTATTGGCTGTTTTTGTTGGTTGAGTAAACAGCAAAGGAAAGATAAGTCAAGCGAGCGGCCCTGTAGTTACATCCTTAAGAGATACATGGATACTGAAATGACTGATAAAAGAATAACATTTCTTTGCCTGCATTAAGAGCGCAGGAATTTGCACGCTAACCGCACTCTGACAGCTTTAAGATAAGGAGTGTAACTATGTTTCGGCCGTGTGTGTCTGTGTGTTGACTGTCTGTGTGGGATGCCTGTTGCAGAGGGATATTTTAACCAAACACCAGCAAAGCTGGGTTGCATCTTCCGTGACGTTATTTCTAGCTGTGGCTAGCAAATTAATTGTATTGTGCGTATAAGGTGCATGTGTACAAGCTCATGCATGAATACACCATACTTGTTTTTCTGCTTTTGCCGTCTCTCTCACTTCACTATCACACGGGTCTGACAGTCAGTACAAAACCACCGAGCACAGTGTTGCTGTCTGCCTCCTCATTCCTGTCTGCTCCCGCCAGTCATTGCAGTAATCCAGCAGACATTCTGTCCCTGAGCAACCAAGTGCCTGACTGTCCTCTTGATGGACGGGAGCAGTGTAGCTGTGTTCTCCATGGGAGCCTCTGCCCCATGTAAAGGGAGGGATTAGAAGCAAGGAGCCAGGACGCTGACAGATAAATTGCTCCTCAGTCAGAGAGGGCTGGAGGGAATTCTCAGGGTCCCAGAGGATGGGCTGACATACGTCCGCCATTAGACACTGCACAATGACAGCCATGGCAGGAAGACTGCTCAGCCTGCACAGGGCAAGGAGCAGAGTTGGGTTTCATCCTCATGTTTTTAAAAGAGACGACTCCTGGTGCTTTCGAGCAGAGGTGCTGAAAGCGGGTTGAATATCACCCGTGTGTGTGTGCAATATTTCAGAAGTGAAAGGTTCGCACGCACGCAGTGTTGTGGCTTTATCTCTTCACTGTCTGGAGTGAGGGCATGCAATTTCTCCTTCAGCACTCAGGAGTGGGGCCAAGAGGAAATGAAAACACAACGCCGCCTGGATATTTACTTTCATCATTGTCCTCGTGATGATTTTAAGGATGGTGGTGTCCATTTGTGCTGTTCCCTATCATCTCAATACCACCGCCCTTTCTTTTCATTTTTCCCTGACTCCTCGTCCTTCCTGACGTGACTAATCCACAGCTTGCTATCGGAGGCTGGTCTGTTTGGCTCAAGAGAGTTAAGTAGGGCTTCTGAGCAGCTGGCTTGACAGACAGCCTGCATGGGACACTGATAAAGCATATCAGGCTAGTGTCAGAGTGATGACACCAGCATCTATTATTCTGCCAGCTCTATCGTCGCTTCCCAAATTTAGAGCCCAAGTCTCATTTTGACAAAGCTAGTGGCGTGAGTCATGACTAAGTTGCGACAGGCCCAGCACACCTCTTCTTCTCACTCACCCTCTCTTCCCTCCCTTCTCCTCGATGGCCTCCCAGTGATCGAGTGCAGAGCAAAAGGTCAAGGTCACAGGAACACTCCTGTGTCTGTTTATAAAGATTAGTCGCTTCACGTAGCTTTGTAGTGCAAATACATGAGGCTTGTAGTGTGATAAACTCTCAGCTGACTCATTTGACCCTGCAGCATTTACTCTCTAATGTTAAAATCAAACCACTACTAAATATTACATATTTTGACATCGAATACTTTATAACTGACAATATGCAGTCATTCATTCTCCTCTTCTTTGATTGAGTTGCAACTGACTGTAATTTAGTTTAAATTTAAGAGAATTACAGACCAGATGTATCGTGGTGAGCTCATCCACCTGTGCTGCATATAACACCGTCTATGTTATGCTATTATATCCTTATCAACATATCCTCATAAGAGGAGGTCACAACAGAGAATCATTATCAAGATCCCCAGCATATGATTTTTTTCCTATTTTTCCCACCTTCAGTTTCTTTTAAACAAACAGCAATTTAAGAGTAAACGTAGGCAGTAAGTACATGTGCTGGTTGGAACCTGGCAGCCATAACACCCTGCAAATGTTCACCACAAAGTGATATAGAGTAGAAACCTGAGGCTATCACAATTGCAGTTCCTTCTGGCAATCAGGTCAATGTTTGGACACCACTAACAGTCATGTAAATATAGCATACTAATCTCTGCCTTCTAGATATTTTGGCTTTTCATAAACAATAGCAAAAATATACAAGAGAAGAAGACTTTGGTGTACCATTGAAAACAACCTCAAGTCTCAGTTCTTACTTACAGCCTTATGTTCCTGAAAAACAGAAACAGCATTATCAGGCGTGGTGGAGTCTGCCTTCGTCTGCCAAGCTGGACTACTGTACCGTAGTGTGTTTTCCAGAGGCCCCTGCCTCATCAAGCCCCTAATCCCATTTGGTGCAATTATCTTATCTCAGCTTCTCACGGCAGAGATAGCATTATCCCCTAATCGCATGCCAACCCAATTGGCTCAGAACCTGGGCAAGAGCTCCCCCGCCACCGGCTGGTCTCGCCAGAAAGATTAGGGGAAAAAAAAAAGTGCAACCAGATGATGAATGCTACTGGCTTGAATGTCTGTAGGAAAGCCTGATTGTGTGTAGGGATCCCGCACACAAAGGAGGCCTCTCTAATAAGCATTGTTGTGACAGAAGCAGACTGTTGTGAAAATATCAGCGTTGTTCCGTGTCTGGTTTTGTCTACCTCTCTGAGTTTTACTCTTTTCAAGCGCTGTCAGTCAGGAAGGCACATTGCAGCCAACACAAAACTGAAGCTTGCACCAAAAACCCGCAACTAATGACTATTTCTAGCGGCCAAGATTTTAGATTATGCTTAACATATTTAATTAACCGACATACATTTCGCCTATTTGTTGTTGCAGTATCATCGAAACCAAAGGAACCAGTCGCTGTGGTATGCTTGGTCGAGTCTTCCTGCTCAGCCTCCTGTTTCTGACAGGGCTTCATCGCTGGAGGAGTGCATTTGAGAGGGGGGTCTTCACTACTTCCCCTTCTCTTCATCTCTACGAGGAACTGACCCTTAATGCACTAATAAACTAACACGGTCTGTTTTTGGGGGAATAGAGGGACAAAAGGTCATCAAGGACGAGACAACCAACTTTTATAAAAGGTCGTGTTTTTTTTTCCAAGATGCCATGGATGTTCTAAGAGATTCTCCATTATGACAACAACTATATTTTGTATACGGTGGTGTAGTAGTTTTGCAGTACATTGTTCTTGTTCAGTTTTTGCACTTCAAATATGTATCCATCTTCTAATGACCTTCACAGACCCTGGGAATGCCTTATTCAGTGTCTTTTGCCAGAAATGAGTATTGAGCAATTTTGACAGGCAAGATGAGATGGTTAGGAAATAGTAGAGGTTTTTTCTTTTTCTGAAGTTTCCAGGTGACCAGTCAAGTTGATTTATTATTTTTTCCAAAGAGGCAATCTCTCTCAGAACAAAGCATTTTGCACCTCACCTCACAATGGAACATTTATCTTTTCTTATTTTCTTTATTTTCCTTTGTTTGTTTCCTCCATTTTCTTTGGTATGGTATTAAGTTTGAACGGGATCCCTCGTATCAAAACTAAAAATACTGGGAACAGAGGAAAGTTTTTGCACACAAAAAGTCTGCAACCAGGAAATGTAATCTAAATATCTTTTAATGTGCACAGATGTTTTGAGGCAAGTCTTTCCACAGTCATGTGCTACACGTCAAACAATTAAGTGTTCTTTTTTTTTTGACGGCTGGGGAAGTTCCAGGGTGGAGTGTAGCACTGCACATCACTCACTAGTCAAACAAGCCTGGTGACTGCTGACAAACCTGTGTACAGCAGCATTCAGGACGACTCAAAGCAAGCACTGGTTGATGCTGTTATCGAAATTAACAACACTGCAAACAAAAAAAGAAGTTAGCTGTAATTAATAGGTTTTACACTAATTTACAAGACCTTTGAGCAGTAAATAAATAACCTAATGAATAATGAATTAATGAGCTGAGTAAATCAGCAAAATCAAATATTGTTCTAAATTTTGGGGTGTCACCATTTATTTTTGTAAGAAATCACATCAATTAAAATGTTGTGTTTTTTTTTCATGAGCTCAATTTGCCATATACCAGTTTGGACATTCTGTGTTGCCATTTTATTCCCGTCATAATCAGATAACACTAATTTGGTTTTCTCCATCATAAAAGGTTGTTTGTTACTGTACAGTTAATCTGATGCATATTACTTACAGCTAGCTGTGTAGCACACTGAATAGATATTTAGATTAAAGCTTTGGTGTGCTGACTTGTGCATGCATGGAGAAAACTTTTGAAGGTCTAGCACCATGCACTAAATTATAACATTACAGTCGAGCTCATTGTTTGCTAGAGCAACATGTTCTTTCCCTCCAAAAACAACTACAGAGCTGTTTGGTTAAGGGCTGCCGTTATGATTTGGATATTAACTTCACCAGTTACTCAGTTTTCAGTTTGGCCTTATTTCACTCTCCGATACAAGATTTCCCTTAGTTTTAGATGTGTTCTTTTCATGTGATTGTTTTCAGACCTCCATGCCCTTGAAGTGGAGCTGTGGATCCACTGTTTTTGCACTAGACTTAACACCCTTCAAGAGTTCAGATTGTTACCAAGCTAACCTCTGTCTTGTATGAAGGTTTTCAGTTATGACTTTGTTTTCTCGCCGCAACATTTCAGACGTTCTCACTCGTGCGTCCAAGACAAATAATCAATCTTGAGACCTGAACTCTAACGCAAGTCTGGAATCTGGATTGATATGGGTTCTGAAATGTCACGACCAGTGTTTCAGGCTGCAGTAAGAGTTACGACAGAGCCACGTGCCCCGATTGAAAGGTTTTCTAAGTCTGGGCTTGCTTTTCACAACCTGTGTGTTCTGAACACCAAACAATACTCCATAATTAATCTGTGAGACAGAATCTCCTCCTCTCAGGCTACTGTTATGGGGTTTTTACATCGTGGTATTCTGTTAGTGATCTTGCACAATGGTGCTCAGATCCAGATTTGGGACATTTTTAGCATGTTACAACCACCACTGACTCAGCAGACAAACAGTCTCTGAAATGAAACAAAAGTGAAATAGACTGTAATTATTGTTGAAATATAAATATGTTTAAAGACACTGTTGAAGATGCTATTTGTTATATTTTCCATTGCTGAACCCAAGCCAATGTTTTGGACCCAAGGAGCAGTACATATCAGGGGTCTGTAATTACTTGCTCCTGACAATGTGTCAAGTTTATCACTGCATAATTAGGGTTTCCTCTCATTTTCTTAAAGATGTCTCAGGGACAGACTTTGTGGGCTACTGGCAACCTTGAGAATCTGTTACATGGTTAGAAGAAGAGCAGTGTTTTCACCCATTTTATTTATGACAGAACTGCCCGAGGTGCTGTCAACGCTCGTTTTCATTTCAGCTAAAAATTTCCTCTCGACCGATTTCTCAGCACACACATAAAAAGGTACAGTTCGACCGAGGAGTCTGAGACTGACTTGCTGACTGTGGTGGTGACGGGGGGAGGCTACTGAGCATGTAGTTAAATAGGCGTGTGTGAGGTGCACTGAATGTGGTTGTGGTTATAGTTTCCTGCGGATCCTGAACGCTGAGCCAGTCCAAGTAGTGCCCCGTCTCACCATTGGCTCTTGACTTCCTCTTTGTGCTGCTCCTTCATTACATGGGTATTGTTCTTTGGTTCATTTTCTTTGTAATTTATTTTTTTCTCCTTCTTATTTATTGTTTGTGTATTTGCCCATTTCTACTGTATACACTTGTGTGTGCAATTTTCTTATTTTCCTGTTTTTTTGTTTGTTTTGGTCTTAGGCTTGTATATGCTTCACTTGTTTGACGGTGCAGAGCAGGTTGGCCCACATTGTGCCTGACATTACTTCATTTGATGACAAACCCATAATCTACATTTTGAGTATTTATCATCCCTTGTAGGTTTTAAAGGTGGGAGCTGTAACAAGTTTGTAGTTTGGCCTTCCACGAAGACCAGCAGCTATGGTCACTTTGAATTCATATCGGTCCTTTAACCAAGATGCATTTGCAATGACCACAGCTGCTGCTCATCGTGGGGAAGAAAACAACAAACCTCTCTGACAGTTACCTTTCAAGCCTTTAGGGGTGGGTGTTTGATATTCAAAAAATAGATTTTTGGGTGGAGTGTTTCACTTAAAGGTTGTGATTTTCCAGGGATGGGCCCAACCAATTCAGACCTTTTTCATTATCTTCCACCACCCGATTTCACCAGTCATCGTGGTCAGATTCACAATATGTGGTTTAGCAAAGAAGTAGCTTCAATACAGTTTAATCTTTCAACAGGATGGGACCTTTCCCTTATAATTAATGAGTCATCACCCCGCCCACCCACTGCTAATGATAATGATGTCATTAGAAGTGCTTCAAAACAGACATAAAAAGGTTGCCTTCATATTCCTCTCGAGTCACAGGGTGTTAGTTTATGTGTTCAATTCTTTTAATCTTGATCATTGTGTTGTAATCAACATGCACTGGAAAGTACTTTGTATCTGGAGATCCCATGGGTCCCTTATCTGTCGTGTGTTAATGTATAGTATACACTCTGGATTGTTTTCTTGGGCTAATCTTGCCATGTGTCAGCCGTATATCTGTGCATTGACCAAGTAGGCTCTGGAATGATGGCCTGTTTGATCTATTGGAAAGGGATACAAGCCACCATGGTGCCCTGTATAATTTTGTTAGAATGAGGTTCCCAGACTGCACTCATCACATTATAGGAGTTGAGTGTAGAGAATCCCTAGGGTGGGACATGTATTTTATGGAAACCGCAGTGTCTTGAATTTTGTAGTCCACTTTATATAAATTTGAAGTTTTCGAAGGAATTGATTTTGGATTTTTTTAACGATAACATTTCTTCTTCATGGTCTTTCTTAACTTTTTAAAAATGTATTTTCTTAAGAGAAAAAAAGGGGTCTGCTTTTATAAGGACAGTTCATGCTTGTAAAATAATTTTTAATACGAGTAGGATCCTTTCGAAGTCCATGAGATCAAGGGCATTTTTTAAACATAGAAATGAACTTGCAACATTCCTTGCACATCTCAGCATGGTGTTATAAACAAAGCCGAGCAAACCAAAATATTTCATGGTTGTGGTTAATTTGGCTCGTGAGCTTATAGCTATGAAATATCTGCCCTGCTTTACAGAACAGATAGTGTAAATGTTATTTCTAAAACCCTGGAATATGCCTTTAACTGCTCAGTTTCAACGAAGTCTTGATTATCACACACTCTCTGTATACCAAGAAATGAGACCCAGCGAAAATGTAGCATTTTTGTAAACATTGACTGTGTGTTTTCGAGACTCTACTGTGCACTCATTTTTTTGTGTTTATATATATTTTTTGGTTGTTGATATAATATGGAAATAAAGACAATTTGTTATGTAGTGCAATATGCTGTACATACGGAGCTTTGCTCTACAAATCTTTTTTTTCTGGATTTCTTGTTGTTTATTGGTACTTTTTTTCAATAAAATTTTATTGAAGGTGACACGCTGAATCAGATTTGTGTTTGTATGACAATATTACACACAGCTTCACAGTAGGCTTTACAGGTACTTCTTAGGACAAAGAAAACTCAAATCCCTTGCAGGAGAAATGGAGAAATCCCACCTCTACATACAGTTATGGGGGTTATAGGGTTATCAGATAAGCAATAAAAGTTACAGAAATAACTTTCTTGCGCAACAAACATACATAAATAAGTTTATAGCAGGCCCTGTCTTTCACACCTGAAAACTTTTGTAGCTGTTTTTCTCTTCACCAAACCGACTTGAATGTACTGTGCTTGTGTTCCGACAAAAAAAGAAAAGCTAAAAAAGAGGAATTAATTCCCTCCTTTGCTCAGCTCCCACTCTTTTCAGCCTGCGCTTTTATTTTAAGGAGTTTTCTCTTATTGTGAAAGTAAGCCGCTGATGGATTAGCCAAGTGTCTGAGGCCAGCCAGGCATTCGAAGCCGGCCAGGCGTTTGGCAGAGGCTGTGCCCATCACGTCCCTCCTGCTGCTAGGTCATTAATTTAGTGGGACCAGCGGGGCTTCCAAAACTCTCTAATAACTGCTGTCTGCACACACACACATACACAGAAGCAAGTGTTGCATGACAACTGAATGAGCCCATGTACAGAGCAAATGAGAAGAGTTACCTCACACTGCATTACTGTCACTTCCTAAAAGGTTAAGGCCAATAGCTGCTGAGCCTGCAGATTAGTTACACTGCAGCATGGATGCCCTCAGGACATGAGAGTGATTGATTGCTCTTGACACATATAAACATGAAAGTTTCGGTGTGTGTTGCCTGCCCGTGTAAGGCACGAATTCCTCAGTTTGTATTTATATGTGCGTTCGCTCTGTTTTTAATATTAGCCCATGATAAATGTTTCTGTACTTTCCTAACAGTGCACTTACATTTACACCCAAGATTTTGTTGCTGCTTTGACTAGACACCTTACCTCAGGGGCTGACGCGTGGCACTTCTATTGTCATACATACCAGGTACAGTTTCACGCTTCACTGACACCTGACTCACCTGTTTGGCCACTTGCAGCACAAAAAAAAAAGAAAAAGAAAAGAAAAGAACTCCTTTGCCTGTGGGCCCCACCACCACCCTACCCCCGACACAAACACATGCACACAATGACAGTGTGTCAGAGGATGTGGTTGAAACACAACAACAGCTCCTACTCCTGTCACGGTTGGTTTAGCGTACACAACTGCTCGGCGCTCCCCTCCTAATCCTGTGTCTTAGGTGTTTTAAGTGTAGGAATTTCAAGCCTTAATAGGAGCTAATTAACAGTGCTATTTATACAACTGTCAAAATATATAAAGATCATATGACTAGATGCCTCAGAGGGGACTGCTTGCTTGTTTTTGAGATATTATCCTAAATTTTAACCCAAAGGCAAGCAGTGTGCCAAGGATGTCCCCCCTCTCCCTGCCTGTTTACCTCAGCTTCATGGCTCCTGTGGTCCCCCCCGGCTCTGCACTTTAATGGGGAGAGCATTGGCTTTCCCTGGCCCGAACAATGGCTCCTCTGTTCCCCCGGCCTGGCTGCCTGCTGAAAGAGACACCCATTAGAGAAGCGTCTATCTCTGGGGTCAGGCCCAGGGGTCACGCACAAGTACGGCTCTTGTTTATGTCTGCAAAGCCAATCAAAACACTGCAGCCTACATCGTTAACTCCTGCTCGCCTGGCTCTTTGGTAGGTCGAAGTGGAGTTTCTGCTTGAGCTAAAGCCACGGAGTGCAACAAATTCGACCACAGCTTCAGTTTGTCGCACTTACCCTGAGCTAAAGTGGCACTAAGTTGTGTCACTAAGTGAATAAAGTAGCTGCGTGAGAGAGGATCGCAGCAAATTAGCGTTGACAGGCAACTCAGCACCTGCTCCACGCCACCAGCCGCAGATTCTCCCCCCAAGCCCTGACTTCGCTTCAAGGAGCTCCTCACTCCAGCACACACAGGCAATTACTAAATTATCACCCGTGAGCTCCCCCTTTTCATTGAGCTGTAATTTAATGTAGGTATGATTGGAGGAAAGGAACTGAAGTTAATTTTTAATGAGTCTGAAACGACATTAATGAGTCTGTGACTGCTTTAATCTGCTGGCAGCAAAATAGGAAAGGGCTGTACAGAAGAAGTTAGAGCTGAATGAATTGTTCTCATCTTCCGCTACATCAGTGAGGAAGCTTGGTTATGAGTCACATCCCGCAGTACGTCTCCAACTTGAGGCAATGTACATTTCAGTGTTTCCTGACCAAAATAAATGTTAAAAAAACATTGGTTTCCTACGAACATTCATGGTCCATAAGGGTGGATCCCTCTAACTTTGCTGAGTTTTTGCTTTTTTAGTGAAATATCTTCACAGTTGTCAGATGCATTCCACTGAAATTTGGTTGATTCATTCATGTCCCCCCTCTGGATGAACTGTAATAACCTTGGTAATCACCTGACTCCATCAGCCATCAGGTCCAGTTTCAAACACCATGGTCTATGACCAAACATTCCTGTCCGACTCAGCTGTATGCTGTTTTGTGTTTAGGCCTAATTAGCAAACATTAGCATGCTAACATGTTAAATTAATGCAATGAACGTAGTAAACATCTCTTGCTAATCGTCACTATGTTAGCATTGTCACTGCAAGCGTGTTAGCACGCTGATGTTAGCATTTAGCAGTTATGTCATGTTGGAGAGTCTATGGTGGCTGTCAGTTGACAAAATGGCGTCAACTTCTGCAACGACTAGTCTGTGAAATGAAGAGGCTCATTTGTCTTCTGTGTACAAGCTGCAGCATCAAGGTAAAAACTTGAAAGCTGTTAGATTCATTTCCTTTAGGCTACTGTAGAAACATGGCAGTGCAACATGGAAGAGGACCCGCTCCCTCTGTAGATATAAATGGCTCTTTGTAAGTTAAACGAAAACACAACAATTATTAGTTTTAGGTGATTATACACTAATAAACACAAGCTTGCATATATTAAATTCCAATTCTACCAATAGATCTCTGTAAATATTACACAGTGGTCCTGTAAATGACATCTGCAGTCTGTTCAGTCCACCAGCACTCCCACCACTCACACAGCCCCCACCCTAAATTCACACCTACCCCTCCTCTTTCATAACTGACAGCACTGCATGCAGACAACTTCACACTCAATTAAATGAAATGGTGATTGTGCAAAAAATGCAAAGCTGTTTTTTGTCTCTGTTACTTTGCAAATACAATTGTGTATTTGCATCAAATGAAAAACACTACATTGCTGCTGGCTTCAGTGACTCGAGAATTGTTAGAGATCTGTACTGTCACTAACTCCTACTCATCTCAGTTGAGGCAAAGGAGCGTCACCACCTCATCCTGGGATATATTTGAACACTTTCCGTCCTCCTCTTTTCCCCTCTTTGCACACATCTGGTGCTCAGGCGGGCAGTTGTCATGGGAATAAGCAGCTAAGCCAACAGTGTTGCATGTCGCTGTTGTGCGGGCCGGGGGTTGGGGGGTGGATTGGGCTGATCAGGGTTCAGCTGGGCATGCCGTGGGCGCAGCAACTCAGCAACCAACCCCAAACATCCCCCTCTCTCTCCCTCTCTCTCTCTGAAGTGACTGAACACAGCTGACCTCCTCTGGCAAAGACCCCAGCCCCTACCTCACCCACTCACCCACCCACCCCCCACCCTCCTCCAGCCTGCTCCACTCTACTCAGCCACCCTATCACAACTGGGAGGAGAGCACGCAGAAACTGATCTGTTAACACTTGGTAGCTGATAATCAAATAAACAATCCAGGTTTTTGCTATTGCAACTGGGTCATTTTCTCACTTTTAAATCGCCCCACTTCTGTGCTTTTCTTTCTATCTTTTTCTTTCTTTTTTTTTTTTTGCTAACTTCTGCTTTAATCCGGCGTGCTCGACCGGCTCTTTTCTTTACTTTCTCTGTTCAAGGAGAGGTTGGGCAATCACTATACAGCACTGTGAGTTCCCTTTGTTTACCGAGAGCAACCCAGCAGAGCGCAGTGCTTTGTTGAGCAGCAGTCACTCCCGGCCTCACAGCTGTGACACACACACATGCACACACACACACACACACACACACACAGAACAGAAATCTCTGACTCACAAACACTAGCAGTATCCTGTGGTCAAGGGGAGGGATTTAAATCCTCGGAGCACAGCACATGAACCCGCTGAACTTGTCTTCTCCATCTCCCGCTGGCCATTGTTCTCCCCCCTCTCCCCCCCCACTACATTTTCCAACTTTATCACTTTTTTAAAATCATACTCATGCACCACCATTTGGACCCAATTAAAAGATACACCCCGTAAGCCCACACGCAGCAGGCAGCCGTCTCTCCCCATGTGTGAAAATGAGCTACGTGCACTTGGCGTGTAGCTGAGAAAGACACAAGCCCCGGCCTAATTATGACGGGGGGATGTCACTCAATAGACAGTACATAAACAAGCGAGGTCATTGTTGGGAACTAATTGGCAGGAAAAAAGGTTCCTGTAGGAAGATAAAAATAAGAAGTCACTGTGGTTTCCTGAGGACACACCAGGAGCCCTTCTGCGCTGGCACGGCCTAAGGTGTTCGGTAATGAGAGAAGAGCTCGCCTCATGCCCAGTTTCCAGACGCTGTGTCTTCGTAAAGCAGGGAGCACATATTAAAAAAAAAAAAAAAAAAGCTGGATAAAGCCTCCGAGCTACAGAACCGGGCCAGTTTTTTTTTTCTTTCTCTTACCCTACAGGTTGGCAGGACGCCAGAGACGTCAGGCAGGCAGCCTGTCTTGTTAGCACACCTCACCTTGATAACAGGAGTGTGGAGAGAGGGATGAGGCCGAGGAAGAAAAACAACCAGCGCACCAGGGGTGGGGCTCTGGGACAATTGTGTGTGTGTGTGTTTGAGAGTGTGTGTGTGTGTTAAGGTTTCAATGCGTGTGTCGGCTCACGCAATGGACCTCCTCCAAACAGTAACAACTGCAAAAACATTGGGTAGAGTGTTAAACTCGGAGCAGTTTTTCCGAGCTCGTGTTTCACAACAGAGCACCAGGTCCTCCCTCCCTCTCTCTCCCCTCCTTCTCTCTCTCCCTCTCTCTCTCTCTCCCTCTCCTTTTCTTTCTCTCTCTGACTTTTTTCTCTCTTGTCTCTCCCATCCCCCCAACTTCCCTGGTACTCTTTCCCTCCTTTTTTGTCTTGCTCATTGGCCCTGTTTTTCTGCACTCCTTTGCTATCTGTATGTCTATCACATACACAAACACACGCTCACACAAAACTTCTCAACCCCCCCTCCTCTCCCTCCCTCCCTCCCTCCATCCTTTCCTCCTGCTCTTGCTGGCTGTTGTTGCTGACTGACAGTGCTGATTTACTCCAGGTTTGGCGGGCTGCCAGCTCATCTCAAACAATTGCATGAGCTACAGGGCCGACTGGTGGAGCCAAGTTTGGATGGCAATAAACAAAGTCATACATTGGCTCTTCTCTTCCCTTCTCCTCTCCTCTCCTCTCCTCTCTATCCTTTTGATTTTATCATTACCAAATGGTTTGAGACCCTGGGAGACCCCTTAAAGAGATTCAATATAGCTGCACATTATTTATCCAAATAGCCAGTGGTTACAGACCAAACCAAGACTTTCTTCACTGCTGCTATTACATTCCCTTCTCTGTCTGTTAGTATCTCTCTATCTCTGTTTTAACCCGTCCTTAATTGTCCCTCAGAAAGAACAGTCCAGACGATGACCAACCAGTTCACCTCATCTCCATCTCCACGCCAGCCACCTCCAAGACAACTGTCGCTATCCCCCCGCATGCTGATTGGCTAATGCGATTGCCCAGAGGACTGTGGGTAAACTCCTGAACCCGTACTTCTCAAAGAGAAAGCTTGAGACATCTGGAATGGGGGGTGGGGTGGGGGGGAGTGGGCACCTGGGACTGAAGCTCAGAGAACAAAACACACTCCAATCGTCTCGATTCTGGCTGCTCATCATTAACCTGTGGTCACCTCCACCGCACCGTGGGAGGACATGAAAACCCCCTTTTTTCTGGAAAGATAAACAAAACAACAGATACACAGTCGCGCTAATAACTTTGGGGAAAATGGGACAGTGGGTGTTTTGTGTGGGGATTACTATAAAATCTGTAATGAAGCTGCAATTATTTTTCTGTTTTCGAAAAACAGCTAACTTTTTGTAGCTGGAGTTTTTTTGGCGCAACGGCTGCATTAAAAAGTGGTGATACTGACAGGCGGTCCCAGCAGAGCCGCATCAGGGGAGCACAGTAAAGCAAAAACAAGACAAGCCATTCCAATGAACAGATTTGCTCATAAATAATTCCCTTCCAAGACAGTTAAATGAATTTCAAATGCAGACGGAGATGAGGGTGGGCTGGAAAACAAACTAACGGCATGATGTGTAGTCGTGTGCAACATTTGTCTTTGACAAATCCAGCCCTACAGTTAAACTGATTTTAACTGCTGTGATAAAAATGACTCACTGCTTCTACTCTAATGCTGTTTGTTGTAGATAGATACTATTATGGCCTCAAGGGTTGACCTTAATTCTTTGGTATTTCACTTTGTGCTCCATGAAGAGCTGTGGACCCCTGCATGCTAACTACATGCGATGTGGCTGAGCTGATCCAATGATTTTTATGTCTACCCCTATTTCAGTTAATTACCCTTCCTAGTGGTGACTCTCCTGTTCAGAGAAGCTGGTTTCTGATCTCAATCTAAAACCAGACAACACACAACATTTTCAGCAACGGCCTCTTCCGCAGAAGTTGATATGAAACTCCCCACGAGCATGTGAAAGCATCACCGTGGTGTACTTTTGTGGCGTGCGCAATGTTGCTTCTGACAGCAGACAGACAAGCTCTGCAGACTTGTAAAGGGGTGTGAGGGTTTCATGCGACTGCGGCTGCCTGCGCTGTGTTGTGGTGCAGTGAGGTGTGGTGGCGAGTATGGGCCCTGCCTACCGAACGGCTGCGACGCCGGAGAGAGACGGTGGTGAGGCCTGTGGTCGGCAGCAGACGGAGTGCGGTCGCCGAAATCCACCGCACTGGGGCAGAGAGCAGGCAGGGGCCCTCAACCGTTGCCTGACCACTCTGAAAGCCACCAGCGCACTATGTTATTACATCTTATTGAGCATTATAACATGGCTGATCGTTTTGGGTTTGACATGCGCGGCGCTGCCAGCTTGTCACAATTGCAGTGTAGAGTTGTCTGCAAACCACGAGTCCCCTCCTATCGCTCTGGCAAATGTTTATATAAACCCAGGTTGTTTTGCAGATGAGAATGCCTCCTGAAACTGTTTTCAAGGTTTCCCAAGGAAAACAGCGAGCGCCCATTTTGCTCTAAGCAGATAACACTGATGTAAATAACAAGCCTCGGTGATAACAAGAGGCCTTAACACCATTGTTTTTGGCACACCCTGACCTATGACAGTTGTCTGCGCTTGACAAGATCACAGCCTGCCCTGATAAAAACGCACAGAAGTTGGCTCGCGCTGGAAAACAGTGAGAGTTCTCCATCATCTCGGTTGTCGTTATCTTACCTCCAGCATGTCCCCTAATGGGTTTACACTGAAAATCAAGCAGATTACCAGCATTAGGCTTAATAAATCCAGTCATAGCCATGATAAAAAAAAAAAAAACAGGGCTGGGGAATCTAAGCTGTAGTTAGTCCTCACTCCCTGCTGGGCTCTAACATGGGAGCACCGCTCTAATCTGGTTACCAGCAGAGGGATTTCACGCAGGGAAAAAATGACATCATGGTAAAGGTGAAAAACAGATGCAATAATGGATATGGTGAATATTTATATCATTCAGAGTGTTGCATGGAGAGAGTGTGTAATGAAATGCAAAGATGGTGCAATGGAAATTCATAAGTCTAGAATGAACCACATAGGGGATAAAGTAAGCAATGACTCTTAGCAACTCAAGGTTGAAGCTCTACGGCAACTTTGTGTTCAACTATGACAATGTGGAGCCGCAGTCGGCCTCATTTAGGGCTGGTTGCCCAATTCAATCCACTGACACACTGTCGCACTGTATCGTTTAGCAGGCCGGGCCGGTCTCAGACGACTCATTCAAAAAACGTCGCTGCCTCGAAAAACAGATTTCTTGTAAAGCCCGTTCCACCTCAGTAAATAGAGGGCACCCAGGGAATGAATGGTGACTGCCCTCATGGGCCCCCAGACAATACTGACTCCTACAATGCCTTTAGCTGTCACACAGATTTCAGTAATTAGACTGTGACTGTTGCTGGCAGGGGGCCAGGGTCGGAAACCAGAGGAAGGGTAAAACTCATTGCCACACACACACACACACACACACACACATGCAAACACACATGCACTGGTACCCAATGTACCTCTAATGCCCTGTGTTTGCCCTATAGCTGCTGTCCACAGCCCAGCTAGCTCCTCCTTCCTCTATTCTGTGTTTTATAGATTCAGGTCAGGGGTCCTGGGGTTTTGTTGGGTGTATTTACTGCCTAGTGGTTGGAGGCTTTGGGGAGGGTATAATTACGTGGTGGGAAAACAAACAGGATGGGCGAAATGGGACTTGGCCTGTGGTCACATAGAATTCTTTATTCATTGTGGTCCAATGGAACCTTTGTTTTCTTGTAAGGATGTTTAGATGGGGGGAGGTGCAGACCTTCGTGTTGTGGACGATGCGTCTGCTGATTCATTAGTGACCTTGAAAAGACACATAGTGTAGTTAATATGAAAATTGCAGCTGCACTTTTTTTTGTTTATTATTTCAATTTGCAAAAGCGGATCAGCGTGCAGCAGGGTGGGATTGAACAGGCGTCTTTTGCTCCCCTCCTTTTCTCTCTCTGTCTCTTTCTCTCGGTCACCTCCATGAGACTCAGGCTGAACGTCCCCTTGCAGGGGTTTGCCAGGTACGTGTCATGGTCAGTCACTAAACCAGCACTGTTGGCAGGGGTGGCGTCGGCCCGGTTAGCAACCTGAGACCGACTATCCAGATACAATCTTGAACTCTTGAACTTATGTCGCCAAATATACAGCGAGAGGCGGGCAATCAGTCTCCTCGTCTCTTTAAATCTGTCTCTGTCTCTATTTTCTCTGTCTCTTTTGCATCTTTCAGGCTCCACGGCGATTAAATTTGTGATGAGTTCCAGAACAGGGAACAGACCAAAAAAAAAAAAGAAAACAAAACACAGACACACATGCCATATTGCTACGGCGATGTTTCATTGTAAACAACTGACTCTCATGATGGTTGTTTTATGAGTTTAGCGACGGGGCGAGTCTGACGCCGTCTCAGCCTAACATAGTTGCAAGTCTCACCCCACGGGGCGGTGGGGAAGGAGTCGTGCATCCACTTACGCTTTTCGATTAGAACAGAAAATCACAAAGTGACGCGGACCTCAGTGCCTACAGCCCCTCCCTCCCGCCAGCACTTCCATGACCCTGCGGGTCTGTCTGCTCAGTAGTGACCTCTGCTGCGCCCACGCAACTCCACTCGCGAGATCTGCTTCCTATAAGTTGTTTACACTTCTGGGCGGTGGTACAGTTGTACCCAGAAAAAAAATGAGCAAAGGCACATCTGGCTCAATCAGAAAGAAATTAAGTTAAGCAGGGACCACTGCTGGCTGTTGAGTTCACTCTGAAACAGAACAGTGACGACTCCGGCTATCTGTTAAAAATGCATGCAGCCTCTTACAGCCAAATAGAATGTGAAGTCGCTATTTGTTTGAGTCATTATCATAGCGTGAAAGACAAGTTGGGGTCCAACTAAAACTTCCCCATATATTGGGGCCCCGTTTAAAAAGTCTGATTTTGATTCACTTTCCACATTGCTGTGTCTTGAGTGATCCTGTGTGAAAGTAACCATCCAGTTATTGCCGTGGTACCATTGATGGCACCAGAAAAAGAGAGTTATCAAATGTTATCAGGTCTCACCCTCAATCTGTCTTCCTATTCTCTCATGAATCATTTTAACAACATTGCGTTGGCAGTACGAGCCAAGCTCAGCATGTTCTGTGTGGGCCTCATGCAGCGAGTGTTTACCAGTGGCTGTATTAATTCAGTGTCATGCTGCAGCGTTTGATAATGAAAGCTGCAGCAGCTGAACCTCTGAGGAGCAAGAAACAAAGAGACCTTGTCTCCCACTTTTCGGACTCTCTCTCTTTCTGTTTTTGCTCCTCAACAACTTCCTCGTGGTTCTCACTGACCTCGCTTTCAATCGCCCATAGGGATGAGTGTTACATTAGCCACTTTAATTCACCGATCTACAAGAGCCAAGGTGTACTCCATGTTGCTAAGTGGGACAAGGAGGTTTATTGTTTGAATTAATGCAAACTGATAACTGAGAATGCAGATTACTGTTGGCCCCATATGTTGTATGCACCATATGACTGGCGATGTTTATAAACAAGGCTACACACACTCCACACAGACAGCCATACCGCGGGCATTAAGATGTGTAATTTGCTGTGTGCCCAAACTTTTGATGCTTATGGTTCGCCAGCACCCTGATTTTGTTTACATGTGACACATGGATGGCTATCCACAGTGGTAAACTTGTTTATTAAGCGTGCATGACTGTTGCTTAAAGTGTTAGTGCCCTCTGGGCTGAACTTCTCAATATTATCAATAGAGGTTAATGACTTGACCTTTGTCATTCGCTGGGCAATCACGCTTGGAAATCCCCTGCAAAGAGTAGCACCATCTGCAACCCAGATTCACCCCTTCACATTGCTCTCGTTAACCTCAGCAAACATCACCCATCACCCCCCCTTTCAGCCTCTTTATCAGCTGTAGTGCTACAAACACCTTTATGCTGGTCCATAAGTCGACCTCAATCCCTCAATGCCCCAAAGGCCCATGGTTATGTCAACTGGGAGTTAATCGCATCAACAAAGCTGCTGATGGTTGCCCATATCAGCGAGGCACTTCAAGCAGCACTATGTATGTTATATTAGTTACCTGGGAGAATTTTCTCAGCTTTTTGAACATTAATGTTTTCTCAAAATAAAAAACACCAAAGGCCTGTTTACACAATAGTGCAACACAAGTGTATCTGAGTTTGGAGAGTCCTGCAGATATTTGCATACTCATACGACCATCTCTGTGTTAATGTAATTAAATAATGTCAGCTGTCTGCTTCACCCAATTTAGCGAAATGGTCCCCCAGTCTAATACCACGGTCCCCAATACGGGCGCAGACCCGATACCCGGGCACTGAAAAGAATAAATAATTTTATTATTTCATGTTATTGACTATTGGTATTTTATTTTGAAAAATGACGAAACTGCCCATCTCGTCTGTGCTGATGATACCATGGCGCTCACCTGTCACAAATTAAGTTACTTGGCTAACTACCTACAATGAGTTGAAAACAAATGTCGGTGGAAGAAAGCCTTTGAAAGGGGAAAAAGGCCCAATGATAAGACAGCAGAAAAGCTTATGACTGTGAAAGAAAACAAAGCTGCATTTAGTGAAATACCATTAGTCCTACTTAAAATACGACACAATGGAACAGTGATTCACTACTGGCTGCAGGCTGTCTAATGAGGCTATGAGCGTTCAAAACTGCTTCGACACATTGCGACAAAGCACCCTGCAATAAAAGACAAGCCTGAACCAAAGTTCCTTGAAAATCAAAGCGTGAACAAGAAGAACGAAGGAAGTCTTCAGGGCCACCACAGCAGCAGGTGTAGCTGCACTGAGAACACCGTGCTTGGTTTGCTAACCGTGTTGCTAGAGCTGAGAACCTTTCTGCTGTTGGAGAAGAGCTGATGCTGCCTGCTGTATGGTGAGTTGTATTTATTATGCACTTTCACGTGTGTTTGTTTTAATGCGAATCTATATTCGGTCTTTAAGCCCCGGACGGCGTTGTGATTGTACTGACGGGATGATATGCAACGGTTTTCTGATGCCTTTTCTGGTTCTGGCAAAGCGTGTCGGGCATCAAGAGACACCTCAGCTTTGTTTTAATACATTGAAGAGGTGGAATATCGGCGGTACTGTTTTTCAAAATCATTGATGAGAAAAAGCGCTTTAGGGTTTGTTTTTTCCCCTTTGAGGTGATTACCGACAACCATGAGCCAGAGGAGGATTGTAGCAATATGTAATGTTGTTGGTTTGGATTTGAGGCCACTGGATGCTCTGAAACATACTGATTGTCCATACTGGAGCCCGCCTGATGCTCATCTGTTTACACAGAGAAAAGATCAGCCAGATTAGATTCACTTCTGATAACAGCTCCATACTCAAATTGACAGGGTTTTCATAGCAATTACTGACCTGACGGTGTGCAGTGACCTTTCACCTAAAAAGCCTTCTTCTTCATTGCCTCTATATTTAATCAGAGCATCTGCCAGTGATTACTGTAAAATGCATTATGTGTCTTACTCTCCCTCTGCCTCGCTCTCGTTCTTTCATTGTTATCACTCACAGTGCGTCAGGAAGCAGTCTGCGAGTTAAATAAACAAGCTGATGTCTTCTGGCCCAGCTATTGCTGCGGAAGCCAGCAGAGAGCTCGGTCTGAGGTAATCACGCCACCAGGATAGTGCACTCTGTAAAACACTAACTGGATGTTTTATGTCCAGGCCAGAGGAAATCGTAATGCCATCTTATTAAAAAGGGTAATAAAGGCCCTTTTCTGCCTTTTAGGATGGGCGTATGACTTGATCTCTTAACACACGCCATGCAGCTCAATTAAGAACTCTATCATTCACCAAACATGTTTCACAGCTACACAGCATTAGGTTTCACCCTCACCTCTGTCTTGATCCTTGGCATGGAGGAAATAAGATGACGGGTTTTATCCGCTCTGTGTGTGTAAGCATATGTGCCTGTTCTGGCATATAAGCATGATTGTGTGCGTGTGCGTGTGTGTGTGTGTGTGTTTTCTTATGGTGGTTAATCTTTTCTCTGCCAAACCATTAACTCCACCCACCCACCTACTCACACAAAACACTCACACAGACACACACACACACACACACATACATCTTCTCTTGACATGCTCATTTCACTGTGGCAACATCTATAAACAACAAAGCAGAGAACAATGAATAATTCATCAACAGGTCCTCTGTAACTTTTCCCTCTGCATGGTTATATGATAAATAATTCTGGGCACAGCGATAGAGGGAAATGATTAAGCTGGACAAGCATTTCAAATTTGTTGCTTCAACTGTTGCGGCAGGAAAAACAGCCTGCCAGGGTTAGGCCAACACAGTCATACAGTGACTGTAGCTCCGGTGGCTTAGAAAGAAAAACACTAGGTCAGAGAGGGAGAGAAGGAGCACCACACTGATATGAGTAATGGCAAACAGCTGCTCGGGGCAGCCACTAAAAATACACGCACACATGTTTGACAGGTGTGCATGTGTGTGCATGTGTCTGTAGTAAAATATTATGTGCTCCAAGCTTCATTTCATAGGTGAAAAGATAGATTACATTAAATCCATGGTAAAATGTACAGAGTTAGCACCACAGAGGAAGCATGACAGATGACGTATGGTGAAGTAAAAGTAACAATACCACAATGTGAAAATACTCCATTACAAGTCAATGTCCTGCATGTAAAATATTACTCACAGGTGTCCTGTGGAGTTTTCATGTAAACGAACAAAACAGTGTTTAAACATTTTATTCTGGTGTACCATTGTGAAATTCTCATTGTTTCATTATATCGGCCGGTTAATGACATTATGACTAATGGTGATCAGCAGTAAAATGCTGCTATTAAAGCAGATTCACCGGTATCGTCGCCTCCGTAAACATCTACCCTCACACCCCTTTCCAGCCTCTTTCAGCTGTGGTCTATGACATAGTTCATAATTAAGCCTCAATCCTCATGCCCAGTACTGGATCATGTGTGCTTTTAGTTCTATCTTCATTTGATATTTCTTACTGGCGAGGCACTCAAAACCTCTAATATATTATATGAACCACGGAATTTTGTAGCTTTTTAGACGTAATGTTTTTCAAAACTGAAACCACCAGGCTGTTTACTATGAAGTTACACTTTTGAAATGTATCTGGGGTTTGATCTGCAGACTATTTGCCTCATACATATCCACCATTGTATAAGTATCTAAACTCACATATAATTTAATGACTATTCACAATCTACCAGTCTGTACAGAGACGCAGGCTGAGAGTGAGAACTTGCCTAGAAAGAATAAATAATTTTATTATTTCATGTTATTAAGCTCATTTGTTGTTTTAATGTGGGAAACTGCCCATCTTACTCAAATCTGTGCCTGATGGTACCTTAAACTCACCTATCTGCAGGTGGTTACTTAACTAACTGCACTTGATTAATAACCGGAGAAAGCCTTTGAGAAAAAGCCCAATGATAAGACAGCGAAAACTGACTGATAGCTGCATTTAGTGGGAAATACATTGATTACGCGTCTGACATTTGACAGGTGATTTCCTACCTTCTGCATTATTGGGGCTCATGACGTTCAAAACTGCTTGACACATTCTGCAAACGCCCTGCCAATAAAGGCCTGAACCAAGTTCTTGAAATCAAAGCGTGAACAAGAAGAACAGAAGATGTGGGCCACCCACACAGCAACAAAGTGCTTCTTTCAAAGGGCTACATTAACGGTTTCTTTGGTGTTGCTAAATAAGTGCTGCTGAGTGCCTTCTGCGTTATGGCAAAATTGTATTTAAATGCTTTCAGGTGGTTTAATCACCGAATCTATCTTTGGTCAATTTCATTGGTTACTGACAGGATGATGTAACGTTTTCTGGTTCATGGTCAAATTCCTCATTTGTTTTATTAGAGTGGATGATACTTGAATATTTGATGAGAGAAAGAAAACGCTTCTGGGGTTGTTTTACGATTCCATGGAATAAGGATGTATATAATGTTGGTTTGGTTGATGGTGTCTCTGACTATATGATTCATCATCTGGGCCCCACGCCTGGTACATCCTGTTGAAAGGTCAGCCGTTAAGTTGGCTAATGCCAGCTCACCGCCAGTTGGCGGTTTTTCTGTGGTGCAACCTGACGGTGTGCAGTGGTACTTTCCTCAGCCTTCTTCTTCCTTCCCTCTATGTTAATCAGGCATCTGTAGTAGTGCTATCAAAATGCATTATATACTTACTCTCCCTCCTGCCTAAACTCCTGGTTCTTTCATTGTGTATCCTCTGATGCGTCCGGCTTGATCTGAGTTAAACTAAACAAGCTGATGTCTTACCGTAGCTAACCATTATTGCTGGAGAAATAGCAGGGGGCTCAGTCCCTGAGGTAATCCGCCACCAGGATAGTGCCTCTGGCAAACACTAACTGGATGTTTTGTAATGGCAGGCCCGGAGGAAGTCATTAATGCCATCTTAATTAAAGGGTAATAAGGCCCTTTTCTGCCTTTTGGGGATGGGCGACCTTGACTTGATCTCTTACCGCCGTCACAGGCTCAGTTAAGAGACTCTATCATTCATAAACGTAACGCTTCACAGCATTAGGTTTCCACCCCTCCTCTATGTCTTTAAATCCTGCTATGGAAATAGATAACAGGTTTTATCCGGCTCTGTGTGTGTAAGCATATGTGTGCCTGTTCTGGCATATAAGCATGTGATTGTGTGTGCGTGTGCGTGTGTGTGTGTGTGTGCCTTTTCTTGCTGGTGGTTAATCTTTTTACCTGTTGTATACACCCTGCACGAAAACTACTCCACTGAGCCACACACACACACATCTTCTTTCTTGACGCGCCATTTCACTGTGGCAACATCTATAAACAACAAAGCAGAGAACAATGAATAATTCATCAACAGGTCCTCTGTAACTTTTCCCTCTGCATGGTTATATGATAAATAATTCTGGGCACAGCGATGGGGGAAATAGTTCATGGACAAGCATTTCGATTTGTTGCTTCAACTGGCTGGAGAAAACAGCCTGCCAGGGTTGAAATCAACACAGTCAGCCACAGTGACTGTAGCTCCGGTAAACCCAGAAAAAACACTAGAGTGGGGAGAAAGGGCACCTACACCCCAATATGATGTGTGTGAGCAGCTGCTCAGGGCAGCCGCCTGAAAATACACGCACACATGTTTGACAGGTGTGCATGTGTGCATGTGTCTATAGTAAAATATTATGTGCTCAAGCTTCATTTCATAGGTGAAAAGATAGATTACAGTAATCCATGATACAAAATGTACAGAGTTGCTTTCCCAGAGAAACATAATGGATGGCGTATGGTGGTAAGTAACAATACCACAATATAGAAATACTCCATTACAAATCAATATCCCTGCATGTAAATGTTACTCACGGTGTCTCGTTTTCATGTAAGCGAACAAAGTGATGTTTACATTCAGTGTTATTCACTAAATCGCATTGTATCCTTGGTTAAAACAAACATAACAGATACATTTCCTTCCCTCATAAACATTTACAGAGCCTTTTTTTTTCTAAAGTATAAATCCTGCAGCGTTCCCATGTTTACCTTGCTACCATTCTTTTTCTTCACTAACTTTGTCGTTGCCGTTTTTCTTTGTGAGTTACTATTGCTAAATGTTGATCAGAGGAGTTGCTGAAACTGGCAGCAGAACTGTGCTACTCGAAGTGTGTACTCATTCATGTGCATGCCCATCCTTGTGCGTGTGCTCAATTCAAATAAAATGGTGACCTAGTTGACCTAACACACTGCTCCATAGCACTGCTAGTATCATCAGCAAAACATATTCAAATTGCTGTATTCAGAAGTAAATTAACTCCAATTAGGAGAAAAATGCAGCGTGACTCTTACATTGTTATACATTATTTGGGTAGGGTGGAGTTAATTGTTTTACCATATATGCTAAAATCTACTACTATTCTGAGCATTGTTTGACTTCTCACCCTTTGGCTCAAAGTTGAGATTGACGCCATTTTTCTACAGTTGGTAGTTTAAAACGTTCTCTATAGAATACACCCTCAATCTGGCAGGAATCCCTGAAAATGTTTAGAATAATAAGTTCCATCCACAGTTCATATTACACCTAGTCCGCCTGTGAACACGTGGGGAATGGCCAAACACCTCCAGAGCAAGCAAGTAAAGAACTTTCGTGAGTAATTATTTACGTAACTATGGTTGGATAGTTTGGATAGTTGCATCAGCAATGCATAGATTATAAACTGATTTTCTGAACGAAATCTGTTTCTTATATCATAACTTAAGGTGCTATATGTATAAAGTTTTGCTGTCATTATGGCCAATGTCAGCATTGACAGCTCTTCTTACCAGTCTGCCAATCATTGATGTTGCTTTCCACAGCTGGAACGCTCTTGGTGAGTAAAAGGAATGAAGTTTAGCTGGAACTCACAATGTTCCTTCTTTACTGGCCAGTAAACAGCTGTTGATACTAATGTTGGCTATAGCAATAACAAAACTTATATAACATAACTAAAGGTACCCTGTGGTACAACACTACCATAGAGTAACTTATTTACATGTTCTTGCACAAGGACAGGCGTGTTCACACATGTAGAGCAGAGTAACGCAATCAGATGTTCCTCCCAAAGGTTTCATTATTCCACTGCTCTTTTAGAGGTGGTAGTGCACTGGTATAGCTACTGTAAGCTGCCTTTAGCTGTAAGTTCAAACACTGAAAAATCTGCTTTACAGTTGTTATATAGAAGAAACACACAGAAATGTGACTAATACTAAATACAACAGAAACTTTGTCATAAATCCTGCAAAATAACGTATAACTACAGCTGTCACATTAAATGTGGTGGAAATGTGGTGGAGAAGAATAAAACATGAATATAGGTACTTTAAAGTTGTACAATTTAATGTATTTAATTGCTTTCCACCACTGCTGTACCATCACACCAGCACTGCTTTGCCTGAAAACAAATAAAAAGACAATCCATGAAATTATGTATGTACATGTGCCAGCAAGCCCTGGGGTTTGGGGTGCAGTTTCATCTCTTACCCTCCTCTATGTCCAACTAACGGCAGGAACCCTGTGGAAGTGGAAAGGTCCACAGTCCCAATGTGAGATCTGGAAGGTAGGGTCTGGACCCAGAGCAAAATAATCCTCTGGTTTCTACTGGGAGTTGAGAGCAGGCCTACTTAATAATAACAACTCTCTCATCAACCGAGGCGAGAGAGCTAGAGAGGCAAGCGAGGGGAGTAAAAGTGTTTTATCTCTTGTGTGTTCTTAGGTGGCTAGGCATTTTTTCAGTGATGCCTCCTGCAGGAGTAGGCCGGAGGGATATGTGCAACCACAAGGCAGCCTCATGACCTTTTTGTTCCTGTCACGCATAATACGAACTGCACACACACACACACATACACACACAGAAACTGTCATGCAATAAAAACAGCAACAGGAGGTATCTCTCACTGCCACTGCCACCATCCTCCACAGACACACACATGCACACACAACATAAAACAAACAATCTCTTATCAAGGACGCAGCTTCTTCTCGGAAGGATGAACTTTGAGTTTGTATCCTCACTCACCCTCACACAGCTCACACCAGACAACCACATGTTTATCAGCCTGATCAAGAAATCATAAAACAGATGATAAGGTCAACACATCATGCAAGCTATAAAAGGGAATAAATACACATTAACATTTTCTAAATGGCTGTAATGACTGTGCACGCTTCTGCACCGAAACCTGCTCCTGATTGCATCTTTCTCGAGTGTACAATTGTTTTGGAAATTCTTAAGTGGAAATCTAAAGAAAGGATAACAATGCACACACAGAAAAAACAAACACAGATGTAAGCAAGCAAACAAATTTGGTGATATCCTGTTTTCTTTTGAAACTCTTCCCCTTTATATAGCTTGTGTGCACTTACGTGTGTGTGTGTGCGTGTGTGTGTGAGATTTCAGTCTAACTAAAGGGATTAGAAAGGCCTGTCTTAAATATTCTGTCTGGTTTCCCCTGAGGCCTTCTGGTGAGGACAGATCCCTGCTGGAGACTGACTCTGTCTGCATGAATCACAGCGTGGGTGTGTGTATGTGTTTATATGTATTGGACTTTGTTTGTGCCTGCCCGCTTGCTTTGCTGTCCATCTTATCCCAGATTTTCCCCTCCTCTCTCTTATCGTTGTTCTCTGCCTCACAGCCATCCTCTGCCCAAAACAGCGCCCATATAGTCATTGTCACGCACACTGATTATAATAAGCCTGGTTCTGGTCGTCACTTCTGATTGGCTGAGTCACATGCAGAGCTGCTGTAAAACACCCCATAAATGCACACCTGTGACCGCATAACAGCCACCCACACCGGTGCGTATGTGTCATTTATCAACCAGTGCTCAGCTACTGTTCAAACATGGAAGAATTACATTCAAAACACTTTGGCACTACTATTGCCACTAGTGGTTCGTGCTGATTTAGCCCAAGTAGTTACACAAGGCAGCTGTCTGGATTTTTTTTAAAAGTATAACTTGATTACCCAGAAATCACCTCTTTTTCCTAAATGCCTGTCTGTTAGCAGCTTACGGGGGTGGAGGTGGGAAAAGCAGTCTTTCAGTAGCGTGTTCACATGTTGTTAAGTCCAGCATGCTCTGGACGGGGTCCAGTTTTTTGTTCTGACATTTTGGGTTGTCACTTCTCGAGCACAAAGTAAACTCCCCACCGTCGCCAGTTATTGTAAACGCAATTAAGTCACACTCTTCTCTCTGAAAGTCTCACTTGGAGTGAAGTTTTAGATAAACATCTTATGTAGCGAACATTTGTCAGAGATTATTCTTCAGATACACCAGTAGATCTTCAGAATCTCTACTGTAGTAGCAGTATAATAGAGGAAACTGAGGCTGGTTCATAAAAAACAGACACCGAATTCAAACCCAAGATGCTCTGTATTATATACCTTGTTTATCCTTCCAAGCTCAACACCATCAGGTTCTTTGGCAACTATCTAACCATTAGGTGATGTCATAAATCTGTCCTTTGTATAAGAGAAACTACAGGCTCTCTGCCTTTAATATCATTTAGTCAACACATCAGTTTGTGACCTATGACAACTCAACCCTCGTATCTTCACACTCCCTGTCTTTGGGTGTGCAGGGTGCCCACATATCTCTCAGTTTCTACCTGTGGTACATGTCTGGGTCATTCTAAATTTGTATAGCACGTTATTTCACTGTGCAGGCATAATTCAGAGCACCATGTCGGGGGAAAAAAAATCAACCACACATTTTGATAAAACTGTGTCACGGCTGCGTTTCTAAAGGCAGTTATTTTAGTGATTTTGGTACAGCTAACAGTGGATTTCATGCTATTTTGTGTCATCTATGGGATCTTAGTTGTTCAGATCTCTACAAAATACGACCTCCAATGAGTTTTCAGAGTAGTGTAGCTGAGTAAGGAAATCGTGCCAGTCATCATGTTGAGAGAAGAGAGCACTACTTGATGTTTGCCACTTGTGTGGATGTCAGGGTTTAAAAGTTCAGCAGTCGGAGAGATAGTGGTTAAAGAGGGTGGTGCTGTGAAAAACCTCTGTGGCTGCCTGAGAATTAGGTGTACGTGCCAGCATGTGCGCGTCCTATGCAAGAGGACGCAACCCAGCAACCCAGTTAACTTGTGTCCTCCTGCAGCAGACGCACAGTGGGACTCTTATCTTCTGTGTGCATCTGCAGGGTCTGCGATGAGGAGGGTAAAGTCTGCGGTTGTTGCTGCCTTTCATTGCGTCACAGCCCTTTACACCACAGATCCACTGGCCTGACGCTGACTTATAAGCTACAGCCTAGATGGTGAATATCACTCACTTAGCACAATACTTTGTCCTGCAGAATCTCACTGTGGGGGTGCACTGCTGCTTTCCAATTAGTAAAAATTATTATGATTCACACTGAGTCATACAGTGAGTTTAACTCCCCCAGCTCTTCCATAGAAACACTGTACCATACTGTACAAAACATCACAGTCACAACTATTAGATGCATTTTGTGTTTGCAAAATGGCTTCGGTGTAAAGTTGAAAACCAGAGGTTATAGAGGCATTCTTGGATCTTGCTCAGGTTTGGAACCAAACAGACCTTTCCTGTGCAGCATTTGTGGTCTGTTCCTGGTTATTTCATGAATGTCAGGTCACAGTGTTCCAGTTAGGTCTATATCTGCTGAGAGTATTTGTCACCACAGCACAGACACATCCTGCTGACTGAGGACTCGGAAGGAAAGTGCAGTAGTTAAATTTTACTGTGGCTGTCAAGTGAAATCCAGTTTTTGGATTTTAGGCGTACCATCACAATCAATAAAACTGGGTGCTGATAGGTTGCACTCATCTGGTTGAAGTGTTGTAATGAGGGTTGACAGTTAAGGTGAAAAAAGAATAAACTAGTTGAATTGAACACAAACATGATCATTTTCACTTGACTTTGTAGCAACAGTTCAGCTCTGGAGGTTGATTTAGACAGCAAAGGGGGAAAAGAGCATGTCTGTAAACATTCTGTAAATCGAGCAAAGCAAGTGTGCATCTGTTACAGGTTGTTTTTCTCTCTCTCTCTCTCTCTCACTCACTCTCTCCTCTCTCTTCTTCTTCCTCCTGCACAGTCTGCCCAGGCTGTTTTGATTTCGCAGCGGGTGAGTGGCAGCCTCGACCCCACCTGACCCCCAGCCCGGCTTCTGCTGATGTCAGCATCTTGCAGCAGATTGGAGCGTGCAATTTTTAAACAAAGCCCAAGTCTCGGCCCCCCGAGGGGGGCTCATCCACTCTATTCCTTAAAGGGACCGTACACTGATTCAACTAGTGGCTGTTTTTGGCACACTTGAATTTCTGCCTTGTTTTTTTTCTTTCTTCACAACACATGCTTCTCTTGTTCATTTCTATTTCACATGGTTGACCCTGTGCACTTAACAGTTTTAATATCAGTTTGTTGGTATGAGTTGTCACTACTTGTTGCATAAGCAAAGAATAATCTTCTTGAGGCAAAACACAACAAGTGAAACCAGTGACAGCTTATGGCTGGATGCCGTGCCTGGCCAAGGATATCCTGCCATGCCCTCTTCTTGTCTGAATGAGCTCTCTGTGGAGAAGAAACTGAGCATTATGAAACCTCCCCATAACTTGCCCTCTTATCGCCACTGTCTGTCCTATCTCCCATCTTAGACACACTTACCCACACTCATCACACTCATCAGATTTATTGGTCTTTTTTGACGTTACAGAGCCAGACCTTGGCCAGGACACCCCTAAAAAAATTAATGTTAATGAGGTTAAATAAAAGGAAAATAATTCAATTTCTGCATTTCAATCTGTGGTCTGAAATAGCCAGCAGCCTGCATGGGAACAGGTTATTGCCCTTGTTGTGACTGAGTTGCAGCAGTTTGATATGTCTCAATAGTGAATGCAATACAAATGTGCAAGTTTGAGACTGTTTTTGTGTGCCTTGTGGTTTTTGCATACTGCACTTTGGTCAGCTCACAGTTGGAAAAAATAAAATAGACGCACACACACTGTCATGATGATTCACATCAGATATTAGTGTTATCAGGTTTTGCAATAAGCCAAAAGAGGTAATCGAGGCAGCCTGCACAGAAACAGCGTGAGTGACTGCACAAAGAGGAGATCAGCTTGGTTAGGTCAATGTAAACATCCCATATGAAACGCACTATGCATGCATGCACTACACACACTCACATAGACACACGCTGAAGTCATGGTGCTGGCACGTCGCCTGCACCTGACCCAGCTTTATTGCCCCTGTGTGCCCTCTCTGGCTGAATGTGTTGTGTGTGGAGGTTTTGTGTGAACAGCTGGGTTGAAGACTTCAGGCTCCAGAGCCCAGTCATCTAATATCTCCTGGCTGGCCCTGAGGTCTCTAGTCCTGGGGAAACACCATAAAGAACCTCTTATCTGGACTGGGCCCCCTTTACATTGTGCTGCTAATAAAACACCACAGAGACTCTTTGACTGTATCCTAAATCCCAGCCATATTTTAGATAACAATTCTACATCAAAAGAGTGAATCATCGAGGGTTTTGCCATCTTAATCTCTCTGTTACTTGTTTGGTTCAGGCTAACTCTCATTCCTCCAAATGAAATTACACATGATGAATCAGTTGTTTCACAGACAACTGTCCCTCTCGATTACACATGGCAACAAAATAAGGACTAGATACTAACTTGATAGCGTCAGAGTTATTTCAGGCTTTCAAACGCAGAATGATGCGCATCAGTCAAATTAACCTCCACTTACTGTGTGCTCTGTCAAATTCAATCAGTCACACAGAATGATTTAAGGAGCCACCACTTAAGTGTAATGTTACTCTCTGTGAATCACACAAAAAGTCATTATCTAACAGTGGCGCCACTGTCTGTGAAGCTACACAACACTGCTGACCATCTCATCATGAGATTCCCATTAGTTTTTGATTAGAACACTCTGGGTTAGTACACGTGTATCGTAAAAGGGGGGAGGGAGGGGGAGTCAGTGAGCATGGTAGGGATTTAAAGGGATATATTAAAGTTACAACACTTAAGACTTTCATGATCTCAAACCCCAGTATTGATGCCATTTATGGCCATTCAATGTATTTGAGTTGTGTACTTTTGTCTCTACGTAACACTTCATGGCAGAGTTCGCCTTTCCTGCAAATATTGTACCCATGCAAAAGCATCCACAGAAAATGATGCCTGCACATACTGGCTGCGATGCTGCAGACAAAAGTTTGCATTTCCATCACACATTAATCCTGATGCACTAGTTGCGCTTCCTCACTAATAATTGATATGTGCGTCATTTTGAGAGGAACTCTGAGTAAGGAACTCAGTATCATTAAACGACACTTTCCCTTATCACCAGTAACCAGTGGTGTTGCCAGATCAACCAAGACTGAAATCCTAATGTTTAGAACTCGACTGTAATCATTGTTTTTCTAATAACAAGGGATCAAATGACCATGCATAATGTGAAAGGGGTCACTTGAAGCAACAAACCCACAGAGAATTATTACCCAACTCTATAGTTCCTCTCAAGTCCGCAGAGCTGTTTAGCTTGTTCCTTTAGCATTTCGAATCATGGTCACTGCTCTCATAGTGTTCTTGGTCATAGCAGTTGACTGTTCCCAGCAAAAATAGATTTTATACTACCTGCCCAGATCAAATGGCAATGTTAGCACCTAGCTTGTGAACAATTTGGACAGTGGAGCATTTAGAAGTTGGTGAAGACCAAAACAGGGCTAACAGGAGAGTAAATATTGGACTTAAAATTTCCAGGCAGCCAGAAACATGACTACAAATGCTTGTTACTGTTAGTACAAATCTGCCTGATGTGTACATAGGCAACTGTGTGCTGACATGTTTGCCATATCAACATAAAACCCCCACAAACATCCCTCAGGGTGTTGCAGTCTCTGCTGTGTTGATCACCGAGTTTCTCCACTGGAGAATTTGGGGCTGACGTGCCTTCCACAGCAGCAGTTATGGAGTGAGAGGAGTGACACTTGACCTTGTGGTCTCAGACTTGTTTTTTTAGCCTCCAGGCCATTGCTGCCTCATATACAATACATAACTCTTTTTCTGTCTAGTCTGCCTTTCTTCCTCCTGGCATCTCTCCAGTGCCTAAAGCCATCTGAATAGTCACAGGAGATGACTCTGTCATCCAGACGACTCTCAGAGGAGGCTGGCTGATTGTTTTAGATCCTAATGAGCTGCTTATAAAAGCGGTACTTCCTGTCTTTCCTTCCCACATTTTTATATCTGTACAGAGTCCAAAATCAATTCCACCAGACAATATTAAGGAAACACTAAAAGATTCTTATAAAGTTAATGCTCTTTCCATCGGAAAATCTTTTTTTTAACTTCAATAATGTTTTTCCTCGAATCTCTGCCCTGCTTTGCCCTCTGCAGCACTACCAAAGAGCTTCAGGAGAGTAGAGGGGTGAAGGTTGAAACAGTGAAAGGAGGTGAGGGCAGTTTGGTGGGGAAGGGTCACCGCTCTTGGCACAAACCAGAGGAATCTGATCCAAGATTTCTAACATGCCCACGGCAACAACACAGATCTATTGTGTCATTCTAGAACAAAGGGGCATTTTAAGTGTCTTTGTGCACTGAAAATGAAATCTTAAACTGAGACACTATTTAACTTAACCCTTATGTACACACACATTTACTGCAGTTGTGAACAGTTTTGCATTTGGAATGAAAATGAGAAAAGTTTAAGCTGTCTTTAACTTTAGAGCATGACATTATGGCTGTATTTATGCACTGTGGGCTCAGATCTGCTTTCTCATATTTCTTTCCAGTCCTCATCCTGCTGCTGTGACGTTTTACTGGCTAAACAAGCTGGGCTTAAAACAGCCTGTCACCGTCTGAGCACAATTAACATAATAAGCATCTAATATTGAGAGTCATTACAAAGGGGCTATTAAATGGCAGAGGTGGTAACCGCAGTGTGACTCAGCGCAGATTGAGAGCGTGCACACACACACCACACACACGCACACACCGTAATTAAATCTCCCAGCCCAGTACAGTGAGCAGTCCTATTGCTAGATTCATGTCCTGACATGTACCCCGACCTCAGCAGAGAGGGAAGCAGCCTGAGGCACAAATCCACACGTTAATAAGCTGCAACTCTGACATGCTTGAATTACCTACAACCTGCTGCTGCCGGCAATTATTTGAGTGTGACTTTAGAAAAAAAAAAAGAATTAATAAAAATCCCTCAGTTTTCAAAGGTATCCACCTTTAATGAAGTCACAAACAGACTCCACTCGTGCAGAGCTGTGTGTGTGTGTGACTGACGTGCGCTGCTTTTGAAATAAGTTTGTCTTTTGGACTTGTGTTGCCCTCTCCTCCAGCTCCAGCACAATGTGCAACATAAAAGCCAGCCACTTCAGAGAGCTTGTTGAGCTTTCAACTTCAACATGCGCCTCCTGAGACCTCCACTCACTGTCAGAGCGCTCAGAACAAAGCGCACCATCCACACGGCAGCCGCTGGAAACTTTAGGCTGCAGCATTTGTGTGTGTGCGCCTGTGAGAGATAGTGGGGAGGGCATGCTGTGTTAATACATGGAGATATTGTTTCATAAGGTTGCTGTTTATCCTTGTTTGGTTTCTAAGTTGACTGGCATTGATTTGGGTTGCTGCGTTAATGGTCAAATGCCGTTACACACAGCGTGTTAGTCATAGCTGTTCATGAGATTAAACATGACGATTATCCAATTGGCATGGACTAGATGCTTGTGGCACTGCAATGTTGCATAATATTACAACTTACAATAAACAAACCTGTGCAGATATGCAGTGTTGCGTTCATTAGTAGACCCAGACTAAAGATACTCCGCCATAAAGAGATTAAATCTGGATCATCAAATGCAGCCATCGTAAAAACAGTTCTGCCTTTATGTGATTGGCTTAGAGGAAAAATAAGAGGTATGCTAGATTAATAATACCTATTTTCCTTCTGTGACCACAAACTACATGTAATGTGTCATGAGTACTTGATTACATGTAACTTGCCCAACACCAGTAAACACCCCCTAACACACACACATATGCAGATTGTAATGTGTGCACAATTTTCAAAAAGAAGTTTCCTTTGTTGTGTTTCCCACCATGTCATACAGGCTGTCTGTACATTGTTTGTACTGACTATAAATTACACAGCGAAAGCATGGACAGCTGGAGAAGCAAAAATGACTATGGCAAAGCTTGAAAGCACCAATGACTAAGATAACTATAAGCACACCTAACAAAACTCTAATCCCTGCTCATTCAGCCTAATTTGTCCCTTCCTTTTATGTTGTCCTTGGCTCGGACGCAAACACATCTACAAAGGGAGCATTTGACCCGTGTTCTGCACCGTCCACCCAACGCATCCACCCACCCACACACGCACACACACACATACACACTCTCTCTCTACCCTTAGCCAACACGCTCTGGTTTTTAAATCTCCTTGAAGATGGACACATCAAAGACATCAGTTGGCAAGAGTGACCTGGTCTGACCACTATGACCGGGAGCTAGTTTCTTTAAACAAGCGCCGCTCCAAGCGATGACTCTGCAGGTCACCTGTCTCACCACAGCGTGGGGGGGGGGGCGCTTAGGAGGAAGTGTGTGTGTGTGGGGGGGGGGTGTTCTGTTTTTCCCACTCCTCACACACCTGCAGTAGTGCAATTTCCCTCACACTCCTCAGATTCCTGCACTCCTGTCTCTTATAGACACGCAGCCACCCCTCCCTTTTCATCGGTCTCTCTTCACCTCATCTGGGCGGCATTAGCAGGGCCGCTGACACGCATGGCTCCGATAGGCAAGCAACAGTGTGGAGACATGCTAAGTGTGCCAGTGGAAAATTCTACCCTCAACCAAAAAACAGCGAGCCCCAAAGCCAGGCCACAGCAACACTGCCACCTGGCTCTGCTTGCCGTTTGGACCCGGGGGGTGGGGGCAGTAGTTGGTGGAGGAGCTGGCTTGGCTTTAGGCACTGTCCCAGAGGATAGATAAGGAAGTTAATGAAGAAGAGAGAAAGATACAAGGCTTTCCCTCCGAACACAGAGAGCAGTGAGTGGTGGGGTGAGCCGACAGAGGGTGGGTCCCGACCTGTCATTCAGGTTGATGCATTAATCTGTTGACAAGCCCGGCTGCTCCCACGGCTCAAGCCTTCTCAGAGCTCAGAGCAAATTGGCCGTCCTCTCCAGTCAGAGCTCCCTGACTCAGATCTATGGGCTTAGCTGTTACCTGAGGCGAGTCAGGCCAAGAGGCCGCCTTCCTCCCTCCCAGCCTGCTCTCCTAAATTATAGCCTTGCTCGGTTCATAGCGCCTGAGGCCAAGTGTGTGTACAAATGCGGTGGCTAACTCATTGCTTTACACATAAACACGACTACAAGTACTGACACACACAGAAAAACACAGAACGAGAGGCAAGGGCCCTTTTTTTGTCCACTTATCTTTGAACACAGTGTTCCAGATTATCAGTTTCAGTGGCCTTGCACGTCCTCCCCTCCAGACAAAACTGTATGCTGTAATTATCCTGTAATATGGCTGCAAGCAGTAAATGGTCTGTGCTCAGCTGCTGTATATTCCTTGAGGAAGAAGCCTTAGGCATTCCCACAACCTGCACAATCACACCCCTGCCTACAATGTAATCTATATAGTATATATAGGCTTTCTCCACACACAGGACAGTGTCTGAACATCCAACTCCACATTTCACAACCCACACTGGTCCAGTATTACAGAGTTTGCACAAAGAGATCTTCAAAAACACAAAACACCTTTCATGTATGCCAAGTTTCATGAGTTTGTCCCACTTCACTTTGCTCTTCAATTTCACATCTATCACACCTAAATTCAGCCATGGCTGTCATGTAAATTATGGAGACCATCACAGACCATCACTCCTCCCCACATAATACATCCACCAGTTGCATATACGCCATGTTCAGCAACACTTCTCACAGCCTGTAGAGCACATGATGATAACTTCAAAGCTGTTCTTACAGAAGGCTTTTTCTCATTGTGCACTGATTACTGGCTCGTAAAAGCCATGGTGTTGTTCTAGGCATGGATACCACCACACTGACACGTTTCCATTGTGTAATATCTCCCTTCTGCAGTACCATCCTCTGTAGGTGTAATGTTCAGTTATTCATGAGTGACTTGATAGGGTATGATCAGTTCTCCAGTTTGTTTACCATTACAAGCAAACTGAATGTCTGGTGACAGTCTTGGTTGGAAATTAGAGAGCTGGTTGGAGGTCACGGCAGTGGGAAGTGTCAAAACCAATCTGTTTCTATAGTTCTTCTGTTATTAAGTCTAAATTATGCATTCTCACTTTTACTGAAGTATCTGCATTGAAAAGCTCGGAGGCCTGCAAGTCCAGGTGGTCTTGGTGCAGTTAATGTTGGCATCTGATTAAAGATGCTTCCTAAATTTACAGCTCAGTAAACATGTTTCTTACAACAAATCCATAGTTATACACAGATGAATTTTGAAAAAAATGTAATTTAAGTCATATAAAATACAGCCACTTCAAAGGGGAATTGCTTACTAACAAATGATGTCTCTTTGTTACAGGTTAGGTAATGCTACTTGTAGTATTAGCATCAGTTGCATATAGAAACTTAAATAGGCTTACTTGTAAAGGAACATACAATCATATAAATCTACCACACAGGAATCTACCACGACTTTGTGGTTAGCTTCACAGTTGCAGTACCTACCGTAATGCCTACCGGAATAGACAAACAACAGGTTCGCAAGCCACTGCTTTAAAAACCAGATCAGTCAGTTATAGGTTTTGATAAAACCATTGCTGTTACCTAAGGACCATACACTGTTCACCAAACAAGTGAATTACATCTTGACTGATGTGACAAAACACAAAGGCATCTGTTGACTGACTGAAACAACCCTATGTGAACGCAATGGAAATTGGTAAGTCTGGAACAAAAAAACACGATATAAATAAATGAAAAGAGATGTGAAGTGTACGTGAAAGAAGTCATGAAAGAAGAAACTTTTTTTTTTCTATGAAAACATTTCTAATACTTTGAAACTCTTTTCAGTTTCAAAACCCACTTTCAATCTTTTTCACTTTCAGAACTCTTCTTTCAAAATGTCACGCTACATGCTCTAAATTGAAGCATCAAATCCTGTATTTTTACCATATATGTGAGCAAGAGATAGAGAGGGGGAGAAGGGAGAAGAGAAATCGGCACAGAAACAGAGTGATAAGAAGAGAGAGATGTCACAGGCACGGACAGAAAGAGTGTGTGTAAAGTCAGTGTTCTCGAAGTCTGGAGTCTTTGATGTCAGCCGAGTAGTGCCCACATGTCCAGCCCCTCTCTGCCAGGAAATTACAACTCTGTCCCCCCGGAGCCCCGCTGACTGCTGCGAGAAACACTCTGTGTTTGATGTTCTAAAGTGGGATCTCCAATGCAATTTAGCCTTTCATCTCTTTCCTTCTCTTTTGTCTGTGATTCATCCAGACTCTGGCAAAGTTACCGACATTTTCACAAGTCAGAAGTAATATTATACCGCTTTGTAAAATAAATAGCCTGTGAGACAAAGAGAGAAATGCAACAGTAAACAGAGTAGATGTGGGTGTTCAGTATAACCAGACATTGATGATGGGCATTTGTGTCATTGGTCCATGTGTTGATTAAAATATAAATCTCACCTCAAGGTCCATTTAGTAGCTTTTCTGTTCTGGAGCTTTCGATCATATCACAATCAATCATGTGATATGATTGAAAACTCCTATTTTAGGTAAGCTCATGTTGTCAACTGCAGTTTCCAAGGTTAACAATGAACTTTGCATCTGATCTATGTTACCCCTATTTTCACTGAAATCCATTTATATTAAGTTTATTGGTGGACTTAATTTGGTATCTTAAAGCTGTAATTGCTCTGCACTGTGCTCATTTCAATATTATTAACTGACCGTGGTGACCTTGAGGTAGCCAATAAGCTAAGAAATGCAACACTCCCTTTCTCTTCCACTCCTTTGACAAGTGCCTGCTCTGTTTTTTTCAGAGCCTCTGTTTGGACCAAGAACTCAGCTGATCTGCCAGTGTGCAAACTCCAGCTCCAACATCTGTCTTATTTCTATTGTGGAAAGAGCTTGGCACTCGGTTAGCTCTGGACAGGGTTCAGTTTCAGATTTTATACCCAACCCAAAAAAAGAAACTGGCTTCTCAGGATTCATAAGCCATCGCTGATGGGTTTCATGGAGGTACAAACAGCTGTTTTGCGTTGCCCTCCATTTGCTCTGTGTTTTATTAATCAGCTCTTGGTTCACCCTCGGTGATTTACGTTACAGAAAACAGTCGCGCGTTGGATTGAATGAGGAAGGGAATACATATAGACTGCCGACCCAGCTGGGGGTGTTTGCCTTTGCGCTGAGTCGGATTAATGTTCAACAGGCTATTGTTTGGCTATGGCGAAGACTGCTTTTCGAATGTGGCACCGCCCCACCTCCACTTCATATCGCCACCACATCCCTCTACCCACTTCTCTGTAGCTGGTGTTTGCTACATTCGTGAGGTTGAGTGGGAGGGCCAGGTGATAAAACCAACATTCACTGTTTAAACTTCTTCTCTGGTTTAGTTTATTCCCTCCAATGTGACTCCTTTTAGCAGTGAGGCAAAAATAAATAAACGTGACCATAGCAGATGATCTGATTGTTTTGAAGAGAAGGAGACCTTTCATGACATGACCACAAAGTCACCACTGCTGTTGACAAGGTTTTTATTCTGAGACCCAGGTTTTTTTCTTTTTTACCACCACCTCAGCCAGGACTCCTAAGAGTTAAAGTGAGTAACAGCCTGGCTTTGGTTGACCCAGGCAAGCATTAGACCCGTCCCCTCTGACTCTGGTTAAACAGCCTCTTTGTAACTCTACAACCCCATAAAGCAGAATATATCAGACTAATAGCAGTGATGGACAATTGCTTTCTCTGAGCTGAGACAGCTGCCTTTGACTTCAAATGCACCCAAAAGTGCAAAGCATGGGCAACCTGCTTGTGTGCACAGTCACAACAAACAATGCAATTAGCAGGTCAGGGAGAGTACTGATGAATGATGATCAGGCTGACAATATTTGACAGCGTGCAGGTATATCATCATTACCTAAGCCAAACAACACCAGTCCATCTATAAGTGAGTTGTACTTCTCCTAATTGTATACGATCGGGCCGCGCAGTGAGGGGATTTGTTTTGAGTTAGCCTTCAACCTGAAACATATGGAGCACTATAATTTCTTGGCAGGCTAATGTGGCAAGTGCCTGACCTCTTCCTGTGCTTCTTTTGTTCTGTGAGGGGCTGGGAGGTATCAGGGGATTGCTTATCACTCTGACACAGGATGCCAGCAGGGGTTCATGGTGCAAGAGGGGAAGTGACAGTGTGGCACTCGCTTGTTTTCATAAGGAATGAGGCGATATTGTGACACACGGCTGTGCACCTCAACGAAAACAGGAACCGCAGTGACGTCCCCAAAGATTGTCAACTGCAATAGGTGGTGTTATTTTCTGCTGCATATTTGTTAAGCATAGTAATTGTGCTGAGTGTAGCTTTTTGTTTAAATGTCACATGCCCTATCACATTCTGTCTTTGTCCTCACCTCGAGTGGTGTCTTATGCACTTGTGTTTTATGCACTAGTGGTGCATAAGACAACACTACAATGGTGTTTTATGTACAAGTGCGTAAGACACCACTAGAAAAATAAGACAACAGCGATAGAACAGACATAGTGTCCTTGTTTTTGGGTGTAGGTGCTTGGTGAGGGTGTGGTTCTCAGGTCAGGCTTGGGCTGAGGTTATAATCTCACTCTGTCACAGAGTGCATTCCCTCAGTATCTGGTTTTATTTCATATTATATTTATTTCTCTTCTATATTTCAAAGGACGACAACTCTTGGAGTTTCCAATTACAGTGCGTTAATTATTAAAACTGATTTCTAGAGTTTGTGGGAGATGTGACCTTCTGCTAGGTGTTATTAACAGTACATCCTTGAGTTTCTGGGATGTTTTTGACTAATGGTGCTATTTACCTTACAGCCTTGGAGTGTTTAATTTCCCGAAAACAACTGGCTAATGCCGGACCTTTTCACTGTGTGAAATTGCACCTGGGTCAGTGGTGGAAGAAGTACTCCTTTACTGATACTTAACATAGATATAAAACTTTTTAGAAATATGACTCATTTTTAGTATCAAACAGAAATTTAGAAATGTCTCTTTGGTGTAACTTTGAATAACTCATGGACATTTGAAATATGACAAGGGTCCTAGCTAAACACTGCTTTTTGTACAACTATTGTTTCATATTCTTCATAGTGTCTTTTTAAATGTGAAACGCCGCCTGAAAAGTAACTTTAGCTGTCAAATAATTGTAGTAGAAGTGGATTGATGAAATGTGTGTGGGAAAATAGCAAAAACAAGAACAATAAAAGTACACTACAAGTCTCCTCAAAATTGTACTTAAGTATGTTATACAGTGCATGTACTGAAAAGTTACTTTCATCAAGTTGGGCATTGATGCACCTCACACTATAACGTTATGTCAAATGCATTTACACACTGTAACAACAACATCCTCTATTAAATATACAAAATTGTGGTTTTGCAGAGACAGTTTAGTTCGTATATGAGGTTAAAAGTAATATCATGAAAAGCTGTCCTATAATAAAGTATCACTCTAAAAGTAAAAGTCCATCAGCTCACTGTAAATCATAGTTGAACATATTTGTCTTGTGATTGGTCTCCACAATCAATAGCACGCTTCCATTGTTTATGTACAGAGTCGTAGACACCACTAGAAAAAATGAAGACAGCAGCGATGGGGCAGACATAGTGTCATACTGGTTTTGGGTGTAGGTGCTTGGTGAGGGATGTGGTTCTCAGGTCAAGAGCAGACTGGGGGTTATAATCTCACTCTGCTCACAGGTGCATTCCTCAGTATCCTGTGTTTACACAGCGTAATATTTATTCTCACTGTGTAACAAAGAGACGACAGCTGCCAGGTTTTCAATGCGAAAATTGGGTGACCAAACTGATTTCTAGAGTTTATTGGGAGATGCTTGACTGACTTCTACTGAAGGTATTGCTATTAACTGGGTATGTCCTTGAGTTTCTAGGATGTTTTGACTAATGTGGTGCTATTTACTGTAACACACACATGCGGAGTGTGGTGCAATTCTGAAAACAGCTACAAGCTTACAATACACCGGACATACTTTTCACCCTGGCTAATGAAATTGCACCTGCAGGTCAGTGGTGGAAGAAGTACTCCTTTACTGATGCCGCACTGAAATATAAACTTTTAGAAATATTAGCTCATTTGCCTTTTTAGACCTCAGAAACAGAAATTTAGAGAGAAATGTCTCTTTGAATTATGCTTTGAATAACTCATGGACATTTGAAATATGACAAAAGGTCCTAGCTAAACACTGCTTTTTGTACATATGTTGTTTCATGTTTTCATGAGTGTCTTTTTCATGCAAACCTTAACCTGAAAAGTAACTGGCTGTCAAATAATTGTATGATAGGGGAAGTGGATTGGTGGGTGTAAGAAAGTATTAGTGGGAGAAAATAATAAAAACAGAACAAACTAAAAGTACACTACAAGTACCTCAAGGGTGTACTTAAGTATAGTAGCAATGCATGTACTAATTACTTTCCATCAAGGGTCAGGTGACCAATACACCTCACACTACGTTGTCAAATACATTACACACACACCAGCAACAACATCCTGTAAATATATACAAAATTGTGGTTTTGCAGAGAGCAGTTTAGTTCCCTAGTATGTAAGGTTAAAATAAATGTGTCAGCCAGAAGCTGTCCACAAACAAAAGTATCCACATCATGTTTTAAAAAAAAAAAAGTCAAAGAATCCATCAGCTCATAAATCATAGTTGAACATGTTTGTCTTGTGATTGGTCTCCACAGAAGAAGAACAGAGGTTGGTATTAAGCGTCTCCACCCCACGACCTCTTGGCCCCTGATCCCTTGGTCGCGTTCAGACCTCATACTTGGGGGTCAGGGGCTTGACCTCACTCGCTTTAGCTCAGCGGGCTAATGGCCTGTCACTGTCACTGCCTGCCACAGTGTGACAGCTCTATGAGGCCTCATCATACTGGACAAACTTGAGTGCCGGGCCAAGGGACAGTCGAAGGGGGTTCGTCTGTGTGCTTCAGATCTCTATATGCATTTGTGCGACACAACACTGATTTCTGTTATGCTAGAAACATGCAAGAACACAGAAGCCATAGTTAAAGACATGAACACAGAGGGATTGTGTGTTTATAGTCAGTGAAAGCATGTGGAAGCATGTAACCCACAGAATATTAAAACAAGGACGACTCTGGTGGTTACCGACGAAGGGCAATGCAGAGGGACTGTGTGTGTCTGTGGTAAGAGGTACTATGATGTCGAACAATGGTTCCTCTTCATCTGGTCATGTGGTGTGTGTGTGTGTGTGTGCACGTGTGATTTTGTATGCAACTGTGTGTGTCTGTGTCTGTGTCTGTGTGTGTCGCTTGCGGTGCAGCTTGGTCACATGAAAATAGTGCTAATGAGGGACTACTGTTCACAGCTAGCACCAGTGGTCAGACCTCTGCTGCGCACACACACACACACACACACACACTACCAGAGATTAGAAAGTCTGGCAGGGAATAATGATGGTGGGCCAGATTTTCACCAGGCCTCATGGAGAAGGTACATCCTGTCATCATGTGACAGAGGTCACACGTTTTGTGGAGTTTAGTGCTTCAGCACAGAGATATGGATGAACTATTAAATCTACAGCTAATAAGTGTGAATGCTAGTGTTGATTTAAAGCTAGTTTTTAGGCATGCTAGCAGTACGGCTCTAGTGATGGCAGTGGTCGGATTGGATCATTACATTTGTTACAGATATTCATGGTGCCCAGGGGATGAATCCTTATTGGTCCTTTGACTTTTCTCTAGCACCACTGGAAGGTCAGAGTTTTCATTTGAGAAATCTCAACATCTAGTGCCTGCATTGGGAAAAATGTACATTTGTGGTTCCCAGGGGAGGAAGCAAAATGATTTTGGTGAGTCTCTGACTTTTCACTGAGCTTCTGGTCTGGTTTCTCAGCTTGTCCAATACTGTGTATGACTAAATAGGTTACCAGCACATTTTCTGTTAAATGCTAATTAGCAAGTCTTAGCATGCTAAGACACACCTAAAATGCTGACAGACATTTAATAAGATTTAGGGTAAGTTTTTTTTTTTCCCCCCAGACACAAGAATCCAAATAAAGGCTAATGATGCTTTATGCAATTGTTTGCTAAAATGCTAAAGCCAAAGCAGCATTATATGCCAGTGATATGTCATAGCATGTATGTCTAAAGTATGTCTTGGCTTCTTCTGACCTTTTTCTGGCCCTTGGTGTCAAAAAATATATCATGCTAGAATCCAAACTGAAGAATGATGAAAATTAAAAATAACATAACGAACATACAAAATGTTAGCAGAGGAAAATGAATCTCCTGAAGGAAATATTTGGCTGTTGCTGAACACTACAACATGTTCATGAGCTATTCACTAATTTTTTCTGTCTGCCATTGTTGTTGCAAGTGTTGAGTAGGTAGTTCAGAGTGGGTTTTTAGGGCTTTTTTTTTTTTTTTTGGCTAAAAACAGCTGCCTGCTGTGGCTGAAAACTATTTTGATGAGAGCGATGAGGGTGAACCAAAATAGGTCGACAGCTAAACAATGAGCTGAGACTCACTGTAAAGCTGAGTGAAACTGAGGCTGATTCAGGTGTGGGTTCATTACTACAAGCAGCCTCACATAATTACATTGTTTTCACACTATAATTTGATACATTGCTATTATGAGAATATTGATTATAACTACTGTCATGGAACATTACAAGAGGGTGCAACATAATCACAGCATATTCCACCTGGGGTTTAAAAAGCATCTTTCGGTTTATGTATCTATCTAGATAAATCATTAGATTTCTCCTGTTTCTTTATTTCTTCTGGCATTTATATTAGTGACATTAGTTATTTCTTTCCTTTGTTAAAAAATGATGTTGTTTTGTCTGATGTCATTTTTTATTGTTTGATCATTATAGTGGAGTATAGAAACAGTCAAAAGGTTTTATATATGGGCTAGTTCACACTGAGTGCCTACTCTTAAATGTTCTCACACAAACACACATGCACACACGAGTATTCATTCCTATTCACATGTGCACTCCAGCACATACAGATATATGGGCAGTTGAAGGCCTGTTGTAACAGTTAGTAATCACTGTCCCATTAGAAGGCTTTTGGCCATAGGGGGTTGTTTTAAAACCTTAATCCTGTGTCCTAGCAGGGGGCTTTTGCTGGCCACTGCCCAGCGTCCAGGTGATGCATAATAGGAGGGAAGGAGGTGCGATATTCTGTGTATATGTGTGTGTGTGTCTGGTTCACAGAGTTTTCTCCTTGGAAACTAGCCAGCTGACAGCGTTTGGCAATGCCTGTTGAGTCTTTGTGTGAAAACTTTCCTCAGCCAGAGAACCAAACACACTGTGTAATTGTTGTTCGTGTTAGACACAGTCTACTACAATGTGCAGTTATTGCAGCCATATGAAGATAGATCTCCACATTTGAATCATTTCAGAAAACAAAGCATCTCTAGCTTTTGTTGTTTTTGTGTGAGTGTGTGTGTGTGTGTGTGTGTGTTCGTTTGCTCTTCTGGTGCCTAATTAGAGAGTTAGATTAAAGCAGCCAGCATGACTCAAGAGCAGCCATCTCATCCCGGCTCCTTTTGATGGAGGAGATCCGCTACTTTAATTATGGGTGTTCATTCACTCATGTTTCACTCAAATTGCTCCATGGTCACATGATGGGGGATTAGCTGCTTCTCGTGGTCATGGTTGGTTGTTTGAAGATCACACGGCTTCTGAAGCACTGATCACACAAACACACCAGCTAACAAAACACTTTCCCTCATCAGCTACAGCTCATTAACACATTATGCTGCCTGATGCAATGCAAAATGTTTAAGAAATCAAGCCTATCAAAGATCTGATTTTAAAAAAAACAAACAAAAAAACACATCTTCCTGCCATTTATCAAAGTGCATATTTGGAAATCCCAGGCTGGTAAATCAGTGTAGAGAGAACAGAGATAAACTCAAATATTCTACAAAATTGGACAAAAGAAGGAATTAGGGAATAATTCAGTTCCTGACTCCTCTGAACTTTGGATTGCTTTTCTGTATCCATGTGTGCTTCTGCTTTAACTCTGCTGTTCTGTATGCAACATCAGATCCTGCAGGGAAACAGATGCAGCTAGTCCATATAGCACGCTGGTCAATACTAAGGAAACCTAGGAGAATGATTGCTCCTTGGCAGTATTTCGACTAATGAAAACCATGCACAACTCCTCTAGCCAGAGGGGAAGATGTGCAGTGGAAACAGTAGATGAGCCCGAGGCCGTGAGCGATACATTACTGCCTAACCTTGAGGGACTGCTTGGCTGACAGTGGGATCAGAATAGTGCAATCAATGCCACATGCTGAAAGGAGCGAATGCATGCAGAGTGGGAATCCATCACATCTCCGTGACAAGAGAGTCTTAAAGTTATGTTTCTGTTAAGAAATGTCTTGATATGGGGTTACTGCGTGTGAATGTACACATGTGCGCTGAAACAGCAATACAAAACAAGCAAATCCAAAAAAAAAGAAAGAAAGAAAGAAAGAAAAGAGTGAGTGAGTGCGGAAGGGCTATTAAAACCATGTGTTTGGGGCAGTGCCATGCAGCCTGTGGGTGCCAGGAAGGAGAGATGGCAGGGTGATTTAGCAAAACTGCGTGTTGGCTCTGGGTTTCAATCAGGGAGAGAAGTGACAGAGAATTAAAGCTTGCGGAGAAGAGATGCATGGGGTGGGGGTTGTGGGGCAGCCTGGCAAGCTCTGGTCATGGGGATGTGGAAATAAAGTTTTACATCCCCAGCTGTTTTATAGTGCCATTTACTAGAGAGCAGGTGCAAGGCTATTAAAATCTCCCTTTACTAGTAAAATCACATCAGAATGAATTGCCCAGCCGGTGTGTGTGTGACGACAAATAAGGAGTTGTAGCAGGGCAGTAGCAAGTGAGGATGAGAGGCAGGGAGAAGCACGGAGGAGTGGAGGAGTAGTCGCTGAGGGTTAGAGGTCAGTGCTGTGAGAGTTGAATCACCCCAAGTTCACCAACTTATCTGGTGTTCAGCAAAAGGTTTGACTCTTTGTCTGACGTCTTGTGCTGCACAGAGATGTGTGTAATTACTCCACTCATACACAAACACATGTGTATCTCCACTTGCACACAAATCAGAGAGAGGCACGGAGAGAGAGAGGCACTCCCTCTCACGCAAAGAGCCATGATTGTGTCAGTGCATCGGGCGTCCTGCCAAAGGGAGGGGGAGCAAAAAATTTTAAAAAAGTTTAGGGAGGGGGAGGGGCCCACAGGTGCCGAGCCTTAAGCCTGGGGGAGGAGTGGAGGAGAGAGGAAAAATCAGGGGGGAGGCAAGTAGATGCGTTAGGAGGGAGGAGAGGAGAAGGAGGGAGGGAGAGAGGCAGCCGGCAGCTCCCCCTCTGAACCTTCTCTCTCGGTCTGTTATTGTCCTGCGAGGATGGGCAAATGAGTGGCCAGAGCACATTTTTTTGTGAGCCCATGACAGCCAGTGGCCTCAAACAGGACAAGGAAGCCAAGAGCACGCCGGGGCCTGTGACAGAAAAGGCTAAAAGGGAATAGCGTGACATCCGAATGTGTCAACAAAAGGAACTGAAGCGTTTTCTAAAGCTATCCGAGCCATGACATATGCTTGCCCACTGCATGATGAATGCTTTCCGTGAGCTTTTCCAAAATGTGTGAGAGAGGCAGGAGTAACTCTCAACATAAAAACTGTACGTGTTTTGAAATATAGCGTGCATAGATTCTTTGTGTTTTAACACTAGTTTTCCTTTGCCTCTCTGTCCCCCCACTCAAATACACACACACACACACACATGCACACACATTAAATTAGCTCCTCTCAGAAAAAAGAAAGAGAGAGGAGGGAAAAAAACATGCTGGTAGATTGTATTTGCTCAGCAGAATTTAATATGAGCGAGCTGGAGGTGCTTTTCTTCTGGGGCCAATTCCCTGGAGACACATCCATCTCTGGGAGATGGCTGGGAGGACAAAGGAGGACTGCCCTCAAGGCTCAGCCCAGGCGTGCTTAAACACACACATACACATACATATACACACACATACACACTGAGCATGATTGCACATGCAGATATCAACAGTTTCAAGCGCACACACACATAGACGTGCACACAGATGCATGTATTCACACAAGAGCAGTGCTCAGACAGAGGCTGCCTTGTCTGACAACAACTACAGACTTGGTCAAACAGAAGAAGGAGGAGGGAGAGGGGAGTAGAAAAAGAGTTGAAAGGGACACAGAGAGGTAGAGATGTATACTATAAAGTAAATGGATGGACTAAAAGAGAAGGCATTTAATAGAAAGTGACACGGTAGATGGAGGGACTTGAAAGCCAAGGGGAGGCTAAAGAGAAAAAGAAAAGTAAGGGGAGGTTGGAGTAAGCAGTAATGCCCCATGACAGCCCTTTCAGACTGAGGAAACAGCATGAAGACTTGTTTATATGTAGAGTTGTGGCAGGCTTGCCAGGTTGCATTATGGCCTCCAGTGCCTCACCTACTTACAGTCAGTAGCTGTCAATCATCTCAGGCACCTGTCTGACAGCTGACAGCCCAGGTAACAATGGTGCATATTCTCTGAAATATCAGATATACTCATGAAATGGAAACTTGAGACCAGACCTAGAATAATAAGCAGCTCAACCAAAAAAAAAAAGAAAAAAAAGAAAAGAAAAACTGGACACTCCTTCAAATGTACCCCACAAACTTACCTCAGCATATCAAAACCAACTGCAACCTATTATACAAATGTAATATGTAGTTAAGGGAATTGGGTAATTGTGTTTTGGTTAGTTGGTATAAAAAGTCGCGTAATCACTCTAGTGCGAACCCCTTGGAGAATTCATGCCCTGGAACAGCCCCTAGCCCTGCTTAGTTCATTTCCTGTTCCTGGCGGAGGCAATGAGGGATAATAAGCTCTACGCTACGCTTACTGCTCTTGATGATGTGGTCGCACAGCTCCACTAATACGGCAATCAGGGAGAGAGTTAGGGAGAAAAGGGCAAGAAGCTGTCTCGCCAGATCTCCCATCGTCTGTGATGGATGTGACGGATAAGGAGAGCTTCCTCCAGAGAAAACTGGGAGGACAGCATTGAAAACATGTCATCAAGACCACAAAATGCGATTGGAACCAAAAAGGAGATTGCTCATCTTCGTGTCTGAAAGTGACGGCTAGAGTGAACTGCTCCTCTGGTGTGGTGTAGTGTGGCATAGACAGTCAGTCAGATATGAAAGTTTCAGCCCCCTGAGGAATATTGGCAAGACAGGCTGTTGTCGACGGAAACTTTGAAAAGATCATATTTCTGGCTGGGGGGGGGGGCTACAGTGCTGTCAGACAACTGTGATGGGTTATGAGGAGAGACGAGCAGGAGTATGCACTGTCACTCACCGAAGCGTGTGTCCCATAAAGTCGCACTCTTTCATTTCAAGTTTTTCAGAACAATTACAACAGGCTATAGCACATGAAACTCTGCTGCGGCTGTTAAATAAAAAAATAAAAAAATACCCCAACAAAGCGCGATTACACAGAAACCAATAAAATGGGGGATGTGAGTGATTCATATTACAATCCTGCAGCTCGAACCAAACTTAAATGTGATTGCTACCGCAGCTCCACTCACGTCCTCCCTCCCCGCACAGCTCTCCCAAAATCATAAACAGATCCTCGGCTATTCTACAAATGGTGGTTCTGCCTGGGTCACATTTACCCCAGCCGGGTCGCAGATACCCATGACCAACATTATTACACTTTGCAATTACCTAGTAAGACTTGTTGGGTGTGGGGCACCTGAAGAAAAAGGCGCACATCTCACAGATGTGTGTGTCTGAGGCATGGGAGGTTGTGGGAGGCTACAGTGCGTCAGTGCACCCAGACAGTGTGACTGGATGCTGATGAAGTGCACTAGATTTGGTGAGCCCTGGCCTCTTCCCAGCTGGCTCTGGGCCCACGATACAGGTGCTTACTAGATCCTTCACCCCACCCCGGACCTCTTACACCACCCCCCACCACCTTCCCATATGTCTCCAGCTAGTGTGAGTCTCACAACAGGTACACAGTAGGTTGGGCCTGCAGGCCCTGACATACGTAAACAGACTTTTATTGTGGGCCCTTCCTTCCATCATCTCCCTCTCTCTTCGTTCTTTCTCCACCTCCTCTCTCTCTCAATCTCTCTCTCTCTCTCTCTCTCTCTCTCTCTCTCTCTCTCTCTCTCTCTCTCTCTCTCTCTCCCCACACAACAGCCCCAGGGAGCAATCGAGAGGTCCAACCTGAACATGTAACCTGAGTAAAACTCTTCTGTATTGTGCAAGGATGTTGAAAAGAGGAGGGGAAAAGTGGAAGGATATGTTGCACATGCGGAGGATTGGGCTTGGCATTTGGTGTATTTTAGAAGCAGTAAATACACAGACCGTGGGGGAAATGATGGATTCCTAACCTATATAGCTAGCACTGGCGTGAAAGTTAGACACACTGCTTTCACTTGCTGACAGTGTTTTCCAGCAGTGACAATATAAAAACACAAGTGTTCTGTGTATGCTGCTTGTCGCATTTAATTGTGCTTACATACATAAAGTTAAAGGTCTGCCATTTTTTTTTTTAAAACGAACTTAAGAAGGTTTGCCATTCGGTGACTGCTCTGCTGTATTTTGCTGGGAAAACTTTGCAGCCTACTGCATTTCATTATGAAAATCAGATGTGTGTAGCTTGCCAGTGTCTTCAGCTGTGTGAGCACTGTTGCTGGCCTCCTGCTGAAGTGCAGACAGAAACGACGCCTCAGGGCCAAGACTTTCTCTCTCTCTCTCTCTCTCTCTCTCTCTCTCTCTCTCTCTCTCTCTCTCTCTCTCTCTATCTTTCTCACTCTCTCTCTTTTGCTGTTCTCTCTCTCTCTGTCTCTTTCTCTCTCTCTCACCACCACTTAGCCACCCCTCCACGCCCCTTCCTACCTTTTCCCTATTTCCACCTCTCATGCTCTCTCTCCTTGCTCTGTATTGTCGAGTCTAAGCTTTCCCCTTCTTCTCCTCTCTCTTTCGCCTCTCTCTGCCACTCTTATCACATCATCTGTCAGGGAGACAGAAAGTTAGGTCTGACCAGTGAGTAGTCAGAGGGTATGTAGAGACACGACTCCCAGAAAGTCTGCCCCCTATACCTGCTTTGACAACTGGCTCTCCCTCTCTTCCTTTTAACAACCTTTCTTTTTTCTCTGGCCTGCATGGAGGACCAGTCATGTCGTGTCAGCTAGCAAATTAGTCCAAGAGTCTTCAAAGAGGCAAGGTGTTGCTAATACCTGTGAGCCGAAACACCACATCAACTTCAGTGATGTTTTTGAATGAGTAACACAGCTCCGAGCTGAAAGTGACATTTCAGTGATGTTATGGGGCAGAATCTGGTTTTGTTCTTAACTAACGACCTTGAGACATACATAATATTATAGCAGCAATGTCAGTGTGTTAAATGAAGGATCAAGTCTTGTCTTTTGTAGCTTTATAAAAGCATAACTGAATCTGCTCCAGACTGTACTGATTAGGGAGACGTTTGAAATGAAAGTTTGTGGTGGTGGAGAAGATTGCAGTTTCTGTTTAACATTGATCTTTAAACAAGGTACATACAGATGAGTTTATGCACACCTCTGAGCCTTCACACTGGTAGAAAGTCATTGCTCTTTTTCCCTGTGGGATCACTCTTGAGATGGTTAAAATGGTGAAAGTTATAATGCTTTCTCTATTAAAAGTTATTTTGTTTTGTTCTACTTGCCTAGCTGATCAATAATCACCTCACTAATGTAGCAATTGAATTCTACTCACTTCTCTACAACTGACCCGGTATTGTAAAAAGAAACCCACCAGACTGGAGAGTTGTATTCATTGTGCCTCTAATTGACTTAAACATGCTACAGTGCAGGATTAGTCAAAAATTGTTTTTTCTTGTAAGCATGACATATTTAAACACTTTAGTCATTTCAGTTAGTTTTTATTTTTTTATTTTGAGCATTTGTTAGCTTATCATCTTCATCTCTAGCTAAAACAATACTACGAAGCCAAAAAATAAGCTCTAAATCCACATGATCCTCAATGGGTGGGATGATGTTGGAAAATGCAATTCACAAAAACAGGATGCATCAAAAATTCACTTAAGCGATGTCTTGCTTCAATAATCCTGTTGACCTCAGCCAGACTGAGTCACTTGTCATGTAGCTGTTGTTGGGCTACACTGGTCAGATCGGACTGTGACGGACCACCAAATCTGGACAAAAGAGCATACCCCTTCCTAGTATTGTTTGTTGGTGGTTGGTGGGAGAAAAACAGGAAAGTGTGCAGCTAAAAGCCAGTAAAAAACCTGGGCCCAGGAGGAATAAAGGCTTCCTGCCTTCAGATGTTTCTTCTGCATGAGCTGTCTGGCAGGCAGGCAGAGGTATTTTCAGGTTGATGTTATGTGTGATAAAATGAGCCTGAATACCAGATAGAGGTATTTCTGGCTGCACTGCAATACCTGCATTGCATCACATAGTAACAACACCATAAGAAACAAAAGGTCATTTCAACAATCTCTCCATCTGCCATTCACGTTTATTCTTTATCTCAACTCTTTCAAATTCAAACACACTTTACCCAATTACCTAGTAAGACTTGTTGGGTGTGGGGGGCACACACGAAGAAAAGGGCGCACATCTCACAGATATGTGTACGAGCATGGGGTTAGCAGGAGGCTACAGGGGGGTCGTCAAGTGCACAGACAGTGTGACTGGATACTGATGAAGTGCACTGAGTTGCGTCCAGGCCCTGGCCTCTTCCCAGCTGGCTCTGGGCCACGATACAGGTGCCCCACTAGATCAGCCCCTACACCCCACCCCAGACCTCTTACACCCACCCCCCACCCACCCCTTCCCATATCGCTCTCCAGCTAGTGTGAGTCTCCACAACAGGTGCAGTAGGTTAGGCTGCAGGCCCTGACATGCATGGAAACAGACTGTTATTATGGGCCCTTCCTTCCATCATCTCCCTCTCTCTTCGTTCTTTCTCCACCTCTCTCTCAATCTCTCTCTCTCTCTCTCTCTCTCTCTCTCTCTCTCTCTCTCTTCTCTCTCTCTCTCTCTCTCTCTCTCCCACACAACAGCCCCAGGGAGCAACTGAACTAAATCGAAACATGTAACCTGAGTAAAACTCTTCTGTATTGTGTGCAAGGATGTTGAAAAGAGGAGGGGAAAAGTGGAAGGATATGTTGCACATGCGGAGGATTGGGCTTGGCATTTGGTGTATTTTAGAAGCAGTAAATACACAGACCGTGAAATGATAGATTCCCTAACCCTATGGCTGGCACTGGCGTAGGATTAGACACACTGCTTTCACTTGCTGACAGTGTTTTCCAGCAGTGACAATATAAAAACACAAGTGTTGTCTGTGTATGCTGCTTGTACGCATTTAATTGTGCATACACACATACATAAAGTTAAAGGTCTATTGCCATTTTTTTTTTAAAACGAACTTAAAAAGTTGCCATTCACGGTGACTGCTCTCTACTGTATTTTTGCACAGGAAAACTTTGCAGCCTACTGCATTTCATTATGAGAAATCCAGATGTGCTTCTTGGCTGCCAGTGAATGTCTTCAGCTGTGTATGACACTGTTGCTGGCCTCCCTGCACCGAGTGCAGACAGAGAAACGACGCCTCAGGGCAAGACTTTCTGCTCTCTCTCTCTCTCTCTCTCTCTCTCTCTCTCTCTCTCTCTCTCTCTATCTTTCTCTGCCATCTCTCCCTTTTGCTGTCTCTCTCTCCTTTGTCTCTTTCTCTCACCCTCCTCCACCACTTACTCACCCCCTCCCCCTTCCCTTCCTACCTTTTCCCTGTTTCACCTCTCATCTTTTTTCTCTCTCCCTTTGCTCTGTATTGTCCAGTCTCGCTTTTCACCCTTCTTCTCCCTCTCTCTTTCATACTCTCTCTGCCACTCTTATCACATCATCTGCTCAGGGAGACAAAGTTGGTCTGACCAGTGACAGGTAGTCAGAGGGTATGTGGGAGCCGGCTCCAGAAAGTCTGCCCCTATACCTACTTTGACAACTAGCTCTCCCTCTCTTCCTTTCTTTCTTTCTTTCTTTTTTTTTCTCACAGCCTGCATGGAGGACCAGTCATGTCAAATGTCAGCTAGCAAATTAGTCAAAGTCTTCAAAGAGAGCAAGGTGTTGCTAATACCTGTCGAGCCAAACACTACATCAACTCAGTCAGTGTTTTTGAATGAGTAACACAGCTCAAGGCTTCAGCAGTGACATTTCAGTGAGTGTTATGGGGCAAGTCCTAGTTTTTGTTCTTCTTCTTTGTGCTGAGACATACACATAATATTATGGCAGCAATGTCAGTGTGTTAAATGAAGGATCAGAGTCTTGTCTTTTGTGACTTTATAAGAAACACCAACTGAATCTGCTCCAGACTGTGCTGATTAGGGAGACAGTTGAAATGAAAGTTTGTGGTGGGTGGAGGAAAGATTGCAGTTTCTGTTTTAACATTGATCTTCAAATAACAAGGTACATCACAGATGAGTTTATGCACACCTCTGAGCCTTCACACTGGTAGAAAGTCATTGCTCTTTTGCCCTGTGGGATCACTGCGAGATAGTTAGTAATGGTGAAAGTTATAATGCTTTCTCTGTGAAGTTATTTTGTTTGTTCTACTTTTCTAGCTGATCAATAATCACCTCACTGTGCCATGAAATTAGATTCTCACTCACTTCTCTACAGCTGACGGTGACCTTAAAGAAACCCACCAGACTGGAGAGTTGTGTCATTGTGCCCTCTATTGACTTAAACATGCCACTACAAGGTGAAGTTAGTCAAAAATTGTTTTTTTCTTGTAAGCATGACATATTTAAAACACTTTTGATCATTTCAGTTAGTTTTTTTATTTTTTTTATTTTGCAGAACATTTGTTAGCTTATCATCTTCATCTCTAGCTAAAGCAATATATGACCAAAAATAGCTCTCAAATCCACATGATCCTCAATGGGTGGGATGATGTTGGGAAAATGCAATTCACAAAGAGCAGGATGCATCAAAATTCACTTAAGCGATGTCTTGCTTCAGTAATCCTGTTGACCTCAGCCAGACTGGTCACTTGTCATGGCTGTTGTTGGGCTGCACACTGAATCAGATCGGACACAGCTGACAGACCACCGTCTAGACAAAGAGCATACCCCTTCCTAGTATTGTTTGTTGGTGGTTAGTAGTGGGAGAAAAACAGGAAGAGTGTGCGACTAAGCCAGTAAAAAACCTGGGCCCAGGAGGAATAAAGGCTTCCTGCCTTCAGATGTTTCTTCTCACATGAGCTGTCTGGCAGGCAGGCAGAGGTATTTTCAGGTTGATGTTATGTGTGATAAAATGAGCCTGAATACCAAGATGAGGTGAGTTTCTGGCTGCACTGCAATGCCTGCATTGCATCACATGGTGGCAGCACCACTTAAAGAAACAAAAAGGTCATTTCAACAATCTCTCTGTCTGCCATTCACGTTTATTCTTTATCTCAGCCTCTTTCTCAAATTCAAATTGGCTGTATAGGTTAACACAGTAACAGAGCAGAATGCACAATGTTTACAACTTGAGGATAATAATTCAGAATTGTATGCCTTTTTTCTGCACCTCTCAAGCGTACACTTGCAAAAACCTTATAGACCAGGAGAGAGAGAATCAGAATGACTGGCAAAAAAGTTTCCCTGGTAGAGCTCAAACCCTGAACGTTGCATGGTTATCACCTTAAAGGAAAAACTTTCATAGACATTTTGCGAAATATATATGTTGACTTTCTCGACAAAAGTTAAACATATAATGAAGTTAGATATAAATAAGAAGCTGAGGCCAGTGGCCAGTTAGCTTTGGTTAGCCTAAAGACTGGAGGCAGGGGGAAACTACTAGCCTCACTATGTTCAAAAGTAACAAAATCCACCTACCAGCACCTCTAAAGTTATCTAATTAACATATTATTGCTTTTTAAAATTTAATCAATACAAAGATCAAGAGTAAAAAGGACAAGTTGTGGGTTTTGGGGGGATTATGATCCAGATTAGTTCTAGGCATAATTATTATTTAGTTATTGGAGTCTTCACTGGTTTCTTGGCAACCTCGAGGTAATGACTATTCTGCAAGAAATCAATTAGTGAGCTCTGAGAATGCTGATAGATGGGCCTAGTTACAGAGCCAGGGCTAGCTGTTTCCTACTTTCCTCTCTTATGTTAAGCTAAGCTAATTGGCCACCAGCTGTAGCTTCACATTCAATGAAAAGGTATGAGAGTGGTGTCCATCTTCTCATCTAACTCTTAACAAGAAAGTAAATAAATGTATTCCCCAAAATGCTGGAACTATTCTTTTAAAACCTCAGACAATCACAGTTTACCAATATGTCAGTTTATCCATATGTCCAACACAAAAAAGGTATGCACATTGCTACAGGAATTACTACTAATTATCCTTTCCACTATTATCCCTGCTAGGAAGCAACAGTTCAAACAATTTGAACCTCTGACGTGTGTTTTACACGTTAAGTAAACATAAAGTTTATGGATTCACAGAAGTATTTATACAGCATGTAACTTACACTCTCCCCCTCATTTGACCTGTATCTACTTTCCTTTGGCCCATGTGACTACAAGTACACACATGCCGGCTGTGGTAATGATGTCAACTCATTGCTTCACCTTCATAAAGGTCAGAGAACTCGTGCATTTCTCGCATTCTTGCTCCTGCCGCCACACAAAGACAGGAGTAAATCTGTGTCCCAGACATAACATTAAGCAGTGATCATTTTCCCCTTGCAAGGTGGTTGTTTCACCTCAGTGTTTGAGTTAGTGGCACTGTAATTATGTCAGAATTTACAGCTGAAACACAGGTTGTGACATTCCTCTGCCAGCTGGAGGTCTGCCTGTAAATCTGGCACCTTTACCTGAGGATCCTCCCCCAAAGCCCACTGAAACCGCTAGAACCATCTTAACATGCAGTCACAGGTAATCAAGTTTAATCATTAAAATCAAGAGGATAGACTGCAAGGAGACAAGGTTAATTAAGACGCCTCATCAGCTTGATTAATTTTCACTGAATGAATGCTGCAGATTTATTTTTAAATAATACATTAATATTTGATGAAATGGGTGCAGTTTACTTACGGATATTTGCTTATTTCCTTGTTTTTGTGAAGGGTAGGGAATTCATAATTTAGCTGTTGTGTGAGGTTTGAGGTCTTAGACATATAGAACCTTTGGTAGCTGATAACATGTAAATTGAGCTGGGGATTGTAATGTAAACTCTGAGAATGAAATTGAAACATTTAACATGAAACACTGAAAGCTGAAATTTGTGTCCAAAAATGACTGTGCTCACGAAAAAGCACAAAAAAATTGAAAAAAAGATCCATAGTTTTACTTTCTACCTGACCCCCTCCTCCTCCTTCCAGTTGCTCCATTGCTGCCAGAGAAGAAGAGAGCAGCTGTGCATAATAGAGAGATCTTCCCCAGTAACTCCAAAATATTTAGATGGAGGAAGGAAATCAGTGACACACGATGATGACTGAACCCACTGGTAGAGCTATAGAAATAGAATTCTTTATCAGAATAGAAACAAAGTCCAGTTTATAAACTGGTTAAATGATTACATTTAACGTACAAGGAGTAGTTAGTTGTGACGAACCCACAAAGAATCATTACCTAAATCTGCAGTTCCCCTCAGGTCTACTGAGCTTTTTAGTGTCTTTCAGCTTATTGATTTGGTTTTCTGGCCCACAGCTCATTTTGGTTCAGTCTCACTGCTCTTGTCAGTGTTGTTTTGTGACCTAGCAAGTAGCTATTTTCAGTCAAAAATGTTCTAATAACCCCACTGAACAATACCTTCTCAGCACCTAATGCTGAAGACCAAAAGAGAGCTAAAAGGAATGTGAATTTCGAACTTAGATTTGTGGCCAGAAACGTGTCTTAAAATAAATACTAATGTTGCTCCTTATCAGTTAATGTAACTGTTTGCCAACAAGGTGACAATATGTCAATGTCCCAAGTAAAAACTTGCAACTACACAATTTGAACAAGATTGTGGTCCTATGACATAAATCACAATGGTAACAAAACAAGCATGAAGATAAGGGTTTGTTTCCATCTGACACCATGGTCCACATCAGACCACCAAATTACATGACTGTAAATTTGACCCTTTTATCCATGAGAATGGCAGTTCATGCTATGAGAACCAGACATACATTCACACATAAACACAAGACAGTTTCAGTTCATCTATGTGACAAATACCTTAGCTACGCCCACTCAAAGAGTTTATGGCCGGACAGAAAATCTGGGTTACAGCCTCGCCCTCTAGTCATTTACTGTAACTGTAGAACCTCCAAAGCTCACTAGTTCAGTAGTTTCAATGATCCCATGTAAGAAAGGGAAGATTACACCAGACAGGTGTTGTGGGAATGGGACACAAGGGTTCTTTTAGGTTCCAATCCACCAAGGAATTCAGCACCATCGCACAGATTTGCAGATTAAAACTTCTGAGGGGTCCACTTAACGTTCCACTGGAGTACAACAAGGGTGAGCAAGTATGCCACTTATAATTGTCAAACAAACTGGTGGCTGTCCACACCACAAGGTCACAGGATCTCATGGTAGAGGGGATGGAAAGTGAGAGGCCCAGCATAATCTGCAGCCAGAGGATTTGAGCCATGACTGTAGGAAGGGTCTGGGGCTGAGTCATAATGACTCAGGGTGCCAATCAAACCCAGAAACCTCATGTGTCATTACAGCTCTTTTAGAAAGTGTTAATGTCGCTGGTATAAGAAAACGTTGTAAGTCAACACTGAGTGTGGTGTAGAGTTTAGTTATTAGCACTATATGGCTGGCTTAGACATTGTTATTTATTAGCAGATGTTTATCATGTTTATCATCTTAGTTTAGCTTGTTGGCATGCTATCCATTGCTAATTGACACTGAGTATGAAGCACAGCAGAGACTGGTGAAAATGTCTTTAGTTTTGAGGGTATTTGATGGTAAACCAAAGTACTAGACAAACTAAAATGTGTTACATGTGTTAATCTCATCATGGTGCTAGAAGAAAAGTTGATCACCAAAGTCATCATGACTCATCCTGCGGGGGCCGTAAATGTCAGTAGGAAATTTAATGTCAATCCACCTGATAGATATTTTTAGTCTGGACCAAAGTGGTGGACTGCCAGACCAACACTGCCATCCCCTAGACCCATGCCGCTAGTGTGGTTAAAAAAGGTTGATCAATCCCAAGCATTCGTGACAGGTGAAGGGCTCATCCTCCAACACTTGTCCAATCAAATCTCATCTGTCTTGCCCTCCTCATGAAAACAAGTGAGAAGACATTTGTGTTACCTCAGATAGCTGTGATTTAAAATGTCAATATTTATGATTTACCACTAAATAGATGACTGGGCATCTGCTTAGATTTACATTCTCTCCTCATTACCTCACAGAAAACAGCCAATTCACAGACTACAAAGCCAAAGTGGCGTACCTAACCCTCAGGGCTGTTTGAACTCACTGAACCCTTTAACGTTTAAGCAGAACTGCTTACAGGCTGAAGAAGAGGGAGGGGACTCGTTGTCTATCACTGTGTTGCTATTCTGCTGCTGTGATGACTCTGGGGGTTCTGCGAGACAGAAAGAAGAAGACTGCAGGAGACCTGACGGTGTCAAAACACATTATTATAGTCCCTGCAAGGACAACAGCAACTGGCCCAGACCTCACAGAGAGAAAGAGAAAACACAGACTGAGAGAGCAGAGAGGCTAAAGAGAAAAAGACAAAGACAAAGGAAAATAGAGGCCCTAAATAGAGAGTAAGGGGACAACATGAATTGAGAAAACAATGTTGAATGTTTTTGTAAACTAGACCTGGGACTCAGCTCTGATCTCCTGCAAGATGAGTTACTCTTTCTGTTGGACTCCTCAGACTATTTCCGAACTCTTTCTACAGAGGTCCAAACAAATGAAGAGTGCAAAGTGAGAAACAAAAGCACTTGTTAGTCCCTCTGGATGGCAGTAATGGAAAAGAGAAGTAATCATCTCTGTCGATTATTTTTTCAATATGCTGTACAGCTGTCACTTTCAAAAGGAAATCGTTGTGTTGCATCTGAAAATCGTTTTGGCTCATTTTCTGAAAAGTTTTGGTTTGTTCGCACCTCATTGCCACGTGTGCCATGTTTTTGTCTTATTTTGGCTGCTTGTGTAAAAAAAACAGATGACCTCATCTGTTCTGAGTTTGAAAGGCCATTCATTAGCGTATGTGTTGCTTAGCCTCCACACTAAATGCTCCATATTTCCGCTATTTAGTAGATGTCTGAATGGCTTTGAAACTCTTTCAACTGTCAGTATGCATTGCCATTATGCCCCCTCACCCACCCACCCCTCCCCTCACCACCACCCCTTCCCCTTGGCCTGGATCTGAAATGTATGGCTCAGTCCAGCACCCTGTGCTCACAGATAAGCTAAGCAAGGGTGATAACCACCACTGTACACTTGGGGAAAAATCCCTGAGCACATCCTCGGGACTTGTAATCAGGTGTGCCGCACGCTGTCCACTCAACATGCACTCAACTCTTTGTATCACACTCCACATTCAGCCCTGTGTCACTGTCAGCCTTGCATTGCTGCTGCCAGTTTATTCACCTCCAAACCATCATTCACACCCATCTACATCCCAGAAACACCTCCTCACCACCAGCCTGACGCCTCCGCAGCAGCAGGGTGTAAATCAGCTGCCTGTGCCGCGGAGACACGAGAGGCAACAGGAGCGGGTGACAGAGAGAGGTCATCTAATCTGTGGAACAGATCCCACAGGGTGACACCCCCTCCATCTCATGCGGCGGGGGATGACTGAACCACCTGAAGCTGTATCCACAAGCTGGGATCACAATCATCACACCAGGGACTTTGGTGTAGGAGAGAGTGAAGCTGGCGCCCCTACTGCTATATTTTCCCAGAGATCTGTGACTCAGAGCATCATTAGCACGCACACACTACAGTTATTAAGGCCCTGCAAAACACTTTTCACTGCCCCACCTTTTCCCTCCGTTTGCTCCATTCAGAGACTCATACAAACTCACCAACACCCAGGCACATGGCGTGGCAGACTGTGCCCTGGTTTTAGAGAACATGGCACAATATGAATCTAATTAGCTCTTTGTTTGGACCTAATTTGGCACTTATTTGAAATTAAAAGCAAAGCCAAAATGATGGATAATCTGACTGTGGTGTTTGATGCCGGACTTAACAATTGGGAGGCCTTTCAGATACCCCGTTCATGCAACATTTAACACAGGGCACATGCTCAGAGTGAGTCTAATGAGGGTGTATTCTAGTTTGGTCCCAGTCATTGTATTGTTTATGGCCGCCCCTCTGAGGGAGAAAGGTCCCTTTCATGATTGCTTTTAATATTTACACATCTAATACTAGTATAGATACAAGGAAAACCAGAAGGTGTTTTTGTGACCTTTCAGTCGGCCAGAAACAAACCCCTGGTCTGTGATAGCAGGATCAGAGGCCTCTGAGAGTAGCCAGCTGGCCGCATTTGAAAGCCCATCGACCAGGCAAATAGGTCAGTGCCGCTGGGCCACAATCTCTGCAAGTGAATGGAAACCCAGGCTCTCAAAGGTCCTGGTCTGATCTGTCGTCAACCAGCAGTGGGTGTCCAGCCAGTGGTCAGCGGGTCGGCCCATTTGACAAGAGCTTTAAGGAGGGGATGGAGCGAGGGAGGGTGGAGGGAGAGCGGGAGGACAAGAGCCGAGTTGTGTTGCAAGGGCTGATTATGCGTGCTGCGGGGCTGGTTTCCTGGATGTTGTGTTTGTGTTGGAGAGGTTGGCTCCAGGCAGATGTTGCAAATGAAGGAGGTGCTGTTGTGTGTTGACATTGTGGGGAAAAATCATCCCAGAAGACATCTGATTGGTGTTTGAGAAGGAAATGTTTCCAGTGACAGTGAAGAAAAATCCCTGGTGCTGGACCATCCTCACACTTTTGATGTGATATCAATTACTTCCCAGTAATTCTTATCAGTCGCTCAGAGTTGGCAGTCAGTTCAGGTAAAGAAGACTTAAGTGATAGTCTAGCATCACATTTGACTGGTTCTGAAAATTTAATGATCTGTCAGCAGGGTGGGTGGGGGGTGGTTTGTGTGTGTGTGGGGTGGGGTGGGGGGGCTGTCTGCTTTGTTCACACTCCCATGTACAGCAGAAAAAAGGGAACAAACATCATTTTTCTTTTTCTTTTTCAAGCAGCATTGTTTTCTCTGGATTTTTAGAGCCCATGGCACTGTCACAATCTGCCTCCAGCTGTGCCCACTGCCCCCACATATACACAATCCATCTGCCAGTGTAAGCACACAAACACTGCTTCAACAAACATCAGATGACCTTTTACCTTCCCAAAGCCACCTGCATACACAATCTGACACCTACAAACACAAGTAAGCACACACTCATGCACCCACACAAAAGGTAAAGCTGTGGAGTGATATATGGCATTGATAATGCCTGATGTATTTGATTATAAGGCCTTGACAGACTTTATGGCTGTATTGTTGAACAGAGATAGAGAACAATTAGTATAGTGGTGACAAGAGCCTTACTGTAGCCGAAATAAACTCTGTGATATAAAGAATATATATACTGTATTGTACTAAATCTAATATTCTGACTCTACTGCTGTGGTTTTATATACTTTTATCAAGTAAGTTCAATTCAATTCAATTCAATTGTATTTATATAATACCAAATCACAACAGAAGTTATCTCATGGCATTTTTCCTATAGAGCATACTCTTTACAAGATTATTTACAGAGACCCAACAATTCCTACCACGAGCAAGCACTTGGCGACAGTGGTGAGGAAAAACTTAAAAGGTAGAAACCTCAAACAGAACAGGGCTCAAGGTGCCTCGTCCGGTTGGTTTTAGAGGGAGGTCTCACCACGTTCACGTTCTGACCATGATTTAAATTTATTGATACGATGGTATGACCTGCTCTACCTTACAGGTGATTTTGCCTGAACACATTTTAAGTATTTAAACAACTACACCCGTTTTCAAACTGGCAAGCTGCTACTAAAGGCGCACTACTTCTTCAAGTGACGGAATATGAGGCAGAAAAGGGAACTTGCATTCAAGGCATTCAAAGTTGCATCATTGCGCAACCAAGGGACGAGTTGCGAGCGGAGATAAATCAGTTCAAGTCCTCCCTCCTGTCGCTCCTTGTGACTGGTCGGCTCCCGTGTCAGTCAAGGGGGGGAGGGGTACACCGCTAATTTCTATATGCCTGTATGTCAAATTAGGGTTCAGATTGCGTTCTCGTGTGTGGCTGTCAGCAGCAGCGAGCCTCAGTGGACGTCCGCAGCCTCGGTCTACAGGATTTCTGCATGCGTACGCTTGGGACGTGCGTCTACCTGCTTACACTGAACCTTTGCCTGTGGATATTGCTGCCACTTAAGACGCATCCGCACACTTCAGTCTCGTGGTATTTTCTGCCTTTGAAGCGAGCTGCTGTGTAATAAACAGCACGCCCGAGGGGAAGACTCATCACTAAACTTTAAAGAAGACTTTGCAACTTTGCCAACACCCCGTAGTGTGCATCGCTGTGAGTTCATGTGGCTTATCATTTGACAGAAGCGGACCATTTTCTCTGGGGAAACTTAAACAGAAAGCTTTTTTTTAAAAAAAACAAACAAACAAAAACATGTTCAGCAAGTGCTCCGTTGTGTTATTGAACGTCCTCTTTCTGGTGCGGGCGCTCTCGGCTCACGAGTGCACGCCGTGTAACCTCCGGACTTGTCCGGTCAAAGCCCCGCACGGCTGCGAGGGTGGCCGGACCTTGGCCAGGGATCCGTGCGGATGCTGTGACCAGTGCACCCGGCTGGAGTGGGAGCCCTGCGGCGGACAAGACTGGACGCACGGCTACTGTGCCCTGGGGCTGACCTGCGCCTCTGTCAACAAAACCGGAGCTGCCACAATCCCTGAAATTGGAGTATGTAAAGGTGGGTGGAAGTGTGTCGCGTGAATTTAATTTAAATCGTGTTTTTTTATTTTTTTTATTAAATAATAAGCGAGAGAGAGAGGGGGAGAGAGAGAGCCCTAAAAGAGAGAGCTGTGTATGCTGCTGTTGAGTGCGCAACAAAAGAGCTGCAGGCAACCATCCCCTTCCTTTAAGTGGTTTGAGGGCATCACCATTCAAATGTCAGTTCAGTCCTGACTGCAGCGACTGTGTCACTGTTAACCTTGTCTCTTGCTGCCTGGAGCAACTTCCCAGGTCTGAGGGGCTCTTGACTGCCAGGAAGAGGAGTCATGTTCAGCTGCTCTTTCTTCTCCTCAAAGCTTTATTCACTCTCAGCTCAGAGGCATGACAATAAGTTTGGCACCGTTGATTTGGCACCAGGTTACACTTCAGCTCTAGTGGGTCCTGTGCTTTTTGCTTTACAGCTCAAAGAGACATTTAGAAGAGGGCGGTGAATTGAGATGAGACAAAAATGACTTTGTGATTGCCCATGGCGTGACTAACAGCGATGATTGCGTTGTACAACTTGGAATAGACTGTAATTTAATAAATAAGCTTCTCTTGTCTGTAGCGTTTGTGTGTGTGTCAGAGCTGTAATGGTTTGACAGCATGATTGCAAAAGTCCCCAGCAGATTTTTAATTCGCAATCCTGTGAATCGACAGCACCGTACTCCTCTGTTGGCTGCCAAGCAGAGCAGGGCTGTTGTACTGTGGATGTGCTCATTTTACGCACAATTTGAGCAAGTTTCTGATCCTCAAAGAAATGTGCAGGGTGTCCGGTTCCGCACAGTGAATGAAGCAAGTAGCAGTGGCCTTCCCCTGAGGAACAAATACCCCACCTCCCAGCCCCCTCCACCTGCACTCTGTCCGGCCTGTTTCAGGATGATTGAAGAGGACTGACAGGACTGCAGGAGAGAGTAAGCAGCTCTCAGTGGTGTGCCTAGATCCCCTGACCCTGCCCTCCCATCATCCATCCGCGGGGTGGTCCGAGTCGGGGCTTCAGCGAGGGTTCTCTAGGGGTCTCTCCAGCCCTCTGGGCCATCCCAGGAGACGCTGCTGCTGATTGTGCCCCACGTACAGGTTACGCTGGCGTCTGGAGGACATCTCTGCAAATTAACAGCTTTGGGCCGAGTGGGAGGCCTAATGGCTCCTCTGATTGAGTCGTGCCTCTGGTCCTGTGGCTCCGGGGGCCTCGGAGCATGCTGCTGACCCCTAAATCAGACACATAACACACGCAACCTTAATATCCCAGAGGATCTAGATGGGGGTAAATCAACACCTCCCAGTGTGTTTTCAGGGGCCACAGTAGGCAGGCTGCTGGAGGCTGATCCCAGATTTCCCTCCTCTAGCTGCGAGGGTCTTAAAGTGATTAGACTCGCAATCAGGAGTAGGGGGGAAATGTTTCCGCTTTCTGATCCCCTGCCTCTCTGCTCACAGTTTTGATTTTCTGGGTGGTCAGAATCTGTTAGTGTGGGGATGCAGTTCAACAACCTTACAACATAGGTGACATGTTGCACATTATATAAGAGGAATACCGTGGTAATGCTTCAACAGTCAGTTTTTATTCTGTCATTGTTCGTCAGCTTGACAAGATTGAAGAACGTATTGGAAACAATGACTATAAACACTCAGGGCTCCTGTTGCCAAGGTGAAGCTGCAATAGTCATTGCACATTAAGTTTTCCAGACATGGAAATGTTGCATAAGATACCAGTATCAAAAAAGAATTGGAAATGAATTGTTAACCCCTGTTTTTTGTTAAACTGTGAAAGTATTTAATTCCATGTTTTGTTTCCAGAAATCTAATTACTTTTGAAGGTGAAATAACCAAATATCATTGCTAAAGCGCCAAAAAAGGGTTTTAGCTTGCCAGAAACAATACCTGGGGTATTTAAATCAGGTTTTCTCATGACAGAGTTTGGCATTCAAACATGGAAGCTGACAAAAAAGTGAATGAAATGTAGCAGCTTCAGGTTGCAAGTTGCGTCGGTTTCCTTTTGCATCTGTCCCATGAGCATTCAAGCACCTGTTTTCAGATGGAGATCTTGGCTTTTCACCTTAGTGTATCTGCTTCAGTGATCAGCCTGTCACAGGTGAAATCGTTCAGTCTTCGCAGCTAAATGATTTGTTTTGATGTCCTCCTTGTGTTTTTGTCCCCCTCCCACCCCCCAACACCAAGCTCCAGAGGCACTTAACATACCACGTAGCAGAGTGTCTGTCTTACAGGGACGCTATGTCCACTGCACTCCTTCACATGCCTTCTACTTCTCCCCCTGGTATTATCTAATGTTTCAAAGACTTCCTTTTTAGCTCGCTATCAGCCAGAGGGCCTCTAGAGGTCAGCTTTCCCATCCTGGCTCTGGATGCCAAGACAAGCAGTCTCAGTGGCTGAGAGAGGAATCCCCCTGGGATGCTAGCCACAGACCTTGGCTAGAGCCATGCCAGGCCAGATAGTAGATAACCAGGCTAGACCAGGGTCAGGCTAAAGGGTACAAGGCTGAGACAGACCCACTGGGAACAGACTGGGCCTCACCTGGGTCAAGCTAAAATTAGTTAATGAGACAATGTTTTCAGTGTCCAGGCTTTCATTAATTGTTTTGACTGCTACCTCCTTCTGTCCGTGCCAGATTTAGCACCCCACACAGGCCACCACCATCTCAAACGAAAATACCCTCCCAGGCACAGGAAAGCCTCGGGATGGAAAAAATGTGGAGGTGAGGATCATTTTAAGGTGAAAGGAAATCACGGGGAAAGTTTCGGTGTGGTTTATTGAAAAGGCCGCTTGTGCTTCGCCAGTCTCGCTGGCCGTCTGGGAGAGCTATTAACAGCACAGACTGGCTCAGGTTAAAGGTAGTATTACCTTCATTTTCTTTCTGCTGTTTACCAAAGGGCTGGTTTGCATCCTGCATCACCCAGGAGTCATCCACACTATCAACCCTAATCTGGGGAAAGTGTTTCCAGGGATACTTGCCTCTGCAGTCACTTAAACAGTAAAATTTATTACAGTAAGAGACTGGTTTTTCTTCGTAGTAGAATATCTGTTTTAAATTAACATGGATCAACATATGTGTTTTATTATGATTTACAGAGTTTAAAAGCAAAGCCATGGAATTCCATTTCTTTTCAGTCACTTTGGGTCATCCCATTATTGTTTCTCTGACCCCTAACTGAGAAAGAAAATTCTCATTTTACGAGGCTTTATTTCAGGTAGGATAACTGCAGCAGTAGTCAGGTAAATACTACGAAGTGTTCATGTTTATCTTGGATGGTTAAACCTTAACACCTTTTCCTCTTGTGCATTGTTCTGGTGTGTAGCTGTTTGGAGAAGAAAGCCAGAGTATTATGATAAGCTCCAATCATGCTTCCACACTGTTGATTTGAGGCCTGGGAGCTAAATGCTTGGGAAGGGGTTACTCTGTTACAGTTGGTCTCATCCTGTTTACTCTGCTGCCACTCTTGCTGCTCCTGAACAACTATGAAGGAGGGTAATTTGGGGGTATATGCATGTTTATTTATGCATGAATGTGAAAGGAACATTATGGGTGATGTGTGTGTTGGGGCCCTATAATCCCAGGGTTTTGGTGGTTATTCAGCTCACATGGCGCTAACGCAACGCGTTATTATACCCCCGTACATTCTTTTCTGTCGTAAGGTTTCGTCCAAGATGTGAACTAAGTCTTGAGGTGCCATCTCGGGGGGGTGGGGGGGGGGGGCGAAGGCCCACAAGGCGAAGGAACAATATATGGGTACGGAGCAAGTGGCCTCTGTGCAGAAGAGGCGTTCCAGCAACCAGCAGAGATGGAAAACCCTGGGAGGGCCCCATGCTGTGGAACAAAAGCAAACAAATAGGCTCAATGGCTCAAGTAGCATGGCAAGATGAGGAGGGAGGAGAGATGGCAGCCCAGAAATACACTGGTCAGTTCAGTAACTGTTGTGCCAGGGCCATGTGTCGCAACAGAGGCTGTAAGCTGGTTAACCCTGCAGCACTTTTGGGAAACAAATCTCTGTTTCTGGCACGTTCTGCTTGGTGATTACCTGTAACTCTGTCCAGAGCCTGTTCAATGTGAACAAACAAGTCCAAGTGAGAGGTCCATGTTCTTTCCCTGTCCTCATGTCCTCTGTTCTCACTGCTGTCCCCCACCCCGCAGTGCTCCCTGACCATCCAGAGGCAGGCCTTGAAGACGAGCGCTGTCCCCTAATGACAGGCTGCGACAGAGCTGGAGGACAGTGCGTATGCGACGCCCGTCACTCCTGCTTGGGCTCTTTCATATACCCGGACCAAGAAACCTGCATGAAGGCCAGCAAGACAGGTGAGCCCTCTTCCCTCCGTCACACACACATGTTGACATACAAAGCGCAGAATCTGAGTTAGGCGGAATAATGCTGTCCATTGAGAGTAGCTAATCCATAACAGATGTGGCTCTGAGGTGACTAATGCTACTTACATATCATAGTGATGACACACATGCTAAAACTTTATCCAGTGGTTCCGCACTCACCCTTGAGTGGTGCCATTGTGTGTGACTCACCGATGACTGTGGTTTTTGTGTGTGCGTGTGTGTGTGTGTGTGTGCCCGTGGCTGAATTTCAGAGGGTCGGAGGCACGAGCACCGGGAAAGACACCGAGAGAAGTATGTGGGGCCATCCAATCCGGCCTGCATGTTCTCTGGGTGTAACCTGACCGCCGAGGGCTGCGTGTGCGAGTCTCAGAGCTGCCACCACCACTTCGCCTACATCAACCGCAGCCAGTGCCAGGAAGCCGCAGGTAACCTTCAAATGACCTGCAACTGGAAGTGACAACACACACACACACACACACAGCTCAGCAGCCGACCAGTAACTCCATTTAGCTCAGGCTATTTAGTGTTAAGATATGGAGATTTATACCTGAATCTGAAATTGATTCTGCAACTACAAAGTTACTTTCACATAACAGAAGTTTATCTTTCCCCGTGCTTAATATAAACATTGATATAAAGCGCGCTACAGCTTTGTCTGCTAAAGGTCTTGCCCCTCTCATGTACAAATTACCTCTGAGTGGAACAATCAGCCTCAACATTCCTTATGTCCCAGCTCATTATGTTTGAAGGGAAGCATATTGTCACTGACCAATGAAAACCTTCTGAGTCAGAATTTGGTCACCTTTAATTATAAACATAGGGACCAGCGCTAAAATTTGTGTGTGATTGTACAATTAATCTTTTGCACCACTGTACCTGAATATTTGCATGGAGCCATTTGCCATGTCTCAGTCATGGAGCAGGGTGGGAAATGGAATGGAAGAGGAGGAGGAGGAGGAGGAGGGAGAGAAACAGATCAGGAGCGCAAGATTGATGTCATGAAAAGAAAACCAGAGCGAGTGAAAGAGAGAAGGTGTGAATCTCACTGACAGAGCAGTCAAAAGGGAAAATGTCTCCATTAGAGGGAGAGGGCGTTGCAGAGAATGTTGACGGATGCAGTCAACATATTCGGCAACAGAGTGCTGGAGATCCTCAGGAGCAGGACACAGTAAATGCACAGAGTGTGGGATGAATGATTACCCTGCGCAGGAGGAAAAAAAGGAGAATCCACTGAATGAACTGCAAGAGTAAAAGAATGTGTGATTACCTCCACTCTTAGCCGGCTCCCTGATTGACACTAAGTGAAAGATGTTATTGGCACAGTGAGTTTAGTTTCCTCATTTGGATTGTGAAGGTGCCTGGTAGATAGACAGACGCTAAGTGTCGGCTGCCTCCTGAGTGACGTTTGCAAAATAGGACAGGACCGCCACTGAGTGAACTCAGTGAACCTCTGTGTATGCTGGGTAAACCTTGTCTTACTGAACACACAGAAAACTGGAAAACTTTACTGAAACCAGGAGAAAAAAACAGTTTTGTGCTGTAGTGCACAGATTAAATCCAAAGCTTGTGACTTGCCTGTATTTCTATCCACATGTTGCTCTCTGTTAATACTCAAGGTTCTCGTTTTCTTTGCAGTTTTCTTACACTTCATTGAAGAACGGCTCTTTAGACAGGCAATACCGTGACTGGCAATGCGCCACAGAGACATATTTGAGATTATTTAGTCTGCAAATAACAGAGGTTATTACAAAACATTAACAGTACAGCTGTGTGGATGCTTGTCATGAGCCATTTACTCGGTAAATCCCACAGGAAGTGAGTGTTCATCAAACGTTTTATTGTTTAGACGTATCATCATTGAAGCCTGGTGTTAAGATGAAAAACGTACTGCGAGTCTTCTGTGTTTTGTAACTGCCTCATCTCAAAGCCTGAGCCCAGTGGATGACAGTTTAAACTCACACCAGTGAAAACTGTAAACAACATTTTTCAGCAGCTTATGAGTTCTCACCACAGCACACACCCACCCCTTCTGATGGCCCCCTCATTAAGTAAGAAAGCAGGATGTGTGTGTCTGTTATGTCTGTAAGTATGCACGCGCAAGTGGAACGATGCACACGCACACACTGTGTTATATGAATATCATATGTATATATCATCATGTGCATGTAATGAGCCTGTATATGTGAGCATCTGAGCCTGCGTGTCTGCGTCGGTGTCTGCGCGTGATAATTATCTTGTTTGTCTGGATGTCTCAGCAGAGATTTTCCTTTGTCATCAGCAGGAGCTTCCTGTGCGACCAGACCGGGACTCTGCAGTTAGGATCTTATTCAGCAGGTCCTTGTTGGGCTCGGCGGTGACAGTGTCCGTCAACCCCCCCGTTATCTCCAGACGCAAACGCTTATTAAGATCCGTGTTAGCACGCCCTGCTAGCACAAGAGCTCCACTTGTCTTCACATGCACCGAGACGTTAAAGCAGATGTTGTTGCGTCCTATCACTTGAAGAAACCTTTATTTTATTTTTTTCCAGACATCAGTCAGAACTTGGATTCTCCTCTTGAGACTCCTAAGCTCACACATGGAGGTAGTTTGGCCTCTCACTTTCTCTCTGGCTCACTCAGTGGTCTTGTCAGGTCATCCCTCTGCTGCGACTCATTGTGATCTGTTAAAACTCAACATCTTTTTCCACTCCATCACTGTTGGTGCTTGATCTCCTAACTTTGTCTGTTGTAGTTTTAGTTGGATATTGTTCTCCAACCGGTATACAAGACACTGATGTAATTTGGCTGCAAGCGTTCTATTAGAAGCAACGTGGTGCGCCAGACATATCACCCACAAGTCCGGGAGTAAAGAGGATGTGATAAGTTGGGGGGGGCACAGGAAGACAGGAAATCACAACTGAGGACGATCATTTTGTTTAGGTATTTGTGCCAAGTACAGGCCCCAGAGTCTTGGTAGGGTGGTGTTTGGTAATTTTACACTCCAGGATGGTTTACATATTTCATTCATGATAAGACCTCCTAACTGCTGTTATTCCCCCTGCTGTTGCTCACTGACAGGAACAAGCAGGACAGGGAAGTGATGGCCGCTGTGATGTCATGACACAAACTGTTTGCCCACCTATGCCACCTGCTTTCCTGCCTCTCTCTGCCCTTGTGAAAAGGACTGTTAGTTCTGCTTGGCTGCAGCCTCTTTGTGGTAGGGCTATTACCGGTCCCGAGCCAGACCGCCACTGGCTGACTGGAAGGGGCGTGAGACGTCTCAGCGCTGCGTGTTTGTGCACGCCGTCTGTGCTCTCCCCCCCCCGCCCCACCCTCACCCTTCAAGCTGCTCGTTTCCCAGCATGCTTGTATCTTTATGTGTGTGGGTTGCGATTTCAAAGAGGAAACGTCTTGTGTGACAATCGAGACAAAGAACTTCCCTTAAAGGCATGTTGGGGATTGCTGTCAGCCCACTCGCTACTCATGGTCAGCCGCTAACCAAACCAGCCAGTATTAGGCCAACAGGAAAAGCCAAGACACACACACACAATGTCTTAGAGCATTCCTGCATGTCCAGCTCTAACCCACGCTCCACTCACTAAATCTAGGCCTTAAAACCCCAGTTTATTGACCCAACCATAACCATTAACAAAATAAAAGACATCCCCGACGGCAGCCCAAGCCAACTCCTGTTGTTCCCAGACCTATTTCTCCTATCTTCAGCTTTTCTTTTCCCCTATTTAGGGAACAGATCCATATGGCCAAAATCCATACATAACTCAACTGCCTCTTCCACAATTTATTCAACAGCTGTCTTCACCACAGGTCTCCCATGGAGTGTTTTCTACATTTGCTGCAGATTAGGGCTGAGTTGTGTTTTTTTTTTAGGTACAATGTCCTCAGAGGGACAGTACACGTGACGACTGTTTAGTTCTTCTTTCTTTATGTTTAGTACCCTGGAGCAGAGTACTGCATGTTCACCCTTTTCATATGCATTTTGTGCCAGATATAGTGATAGACCATGTGTGGTGTTGCTCTCTGTCTGAGGGACAGGCCCTTTAGCCTGTCACTGGCCTAATCTTACTGGCCATCTGACGTTAAGGAAAGGGTGTGTTTCAGTGGAATGCACACATGCTGTGTACACTCGCTAAGCACACACACACAAACACATACACATACATGAATACATCTATGTGCAAATGTGTGCACCTACACGTGGACACTCTCATTACCTCACCCAAACACGCTCATTCACAGCTGCAGCGGCGTTGCTCAGGACACTGAGATCACGTTTTTCATCTGCAAATATTTAGCCAGCGAGGCGCGCAGACAGCAGATGCAGGCCTGCTGGCCGCTGCATGCCTATGCCCCGACTACCTCAAGCTTCTGACTACGGTGTGAAGTTCCCACAGAGTGTTTCTTCCAGGTGACCCCGTCTGTGCCTTTTGGCCTGGACCCCCTCCCAGACCTGCTCCGCAGCCCTCGCGTATATACTCACACACGCTGGTACACACGGCGAACAATGCCGACTTTCTCAGCTGTAACTGCTGGCGGGCACCGGGCCAGGCCCCCACAGCTTTACGTGAGAGACGGCCCTGATGTGTCCCCTTTGCGGAGCAACTTTATAAAACCTGAGGACAGACCAGAAACCCACGGAGGGCAGCTGGACTGAGACAGCTTTGTTCTCCCCTGACTTGCTTCCAAAGTCAGTCGGTGAACAGAACTCACATTGTGCGCTTTTTCCATGAGTAAACTCAGGCTGTCAACACAGCGTCCTCTGCCTGGCCGAGCCGCTCTGGTTCGGAGAAAGACTGTGCTCCTTGTATCCGAGCTCGGAGGGAAGAAAAAACCCATTTAGAGAGGAGGTGTTTTTCTTTCTTCAATGAGCTGCTGAGATGCCAGAAATATGCATTGTTTACAAAAGAGGCTATTCTGTGGTGATGAAGCAATTTCCGTATCCCACTGCTTCCAGAGCAGCGTCAGGTGTGTCTACCTGTGGGTGTGTGTGGGTCTTTATGCCGTTGCAGGTTTGGGCATTGAGGTCAAAGGTTTTCCATTCTTTGCTATCGTACAGTTGAGCACATGTTGCCTAATCTGCAGAGAGAATTTATCAAGCATACCAAATCAGGCCTTTTGTGTTTGTGCAAGCTGGAGTATGGCCACCATTGTGATATGAAGATTGGTTCTGTGGTTGCTGACTCACTAATTACAGCCATTTATGCTCTGAGACCAAAACAGCACAGGATAAAATCCATTTGCTGCTGACTTTTTCCATTCCCTCTGTCTGCCTATTGTGCCCATAAATGTGCCCACTAGAAAATTATATTAATTGGACCTGTAAGGGTTGGACCATTTCCACGGATGGATACAATTCTATTCATTTGAATGACAATGGTATGTCTGCCAGCTGCTTTTCCCAGCGCACTCTAACCCCAGCCATTATCACAAGTGAAAGAGTAATCAGCCTTCTCTGGGACACATACAATACACAGAAAGTGTTCTTCAGTGCAGAACGTTGTGCAAGATCGTCCCAGGGCATTTTCTATGGCTTTAAACAGGGTGAGGTTTTCATATGCAAAACCAGTCTTCAACTGAGCAGCAGCAGACTGCGTTAAGACTTTATTGGAAGTAAAACATTCGCCAATCAGTGCTTCCAACTGAAGTTTATTTAACTCTGGCACAGGAATTAGGCCAAAAACCGTTAAAAGGGTTGTAGCCTCCCTTAATTCGGGGGTTTTTCCCTCATTTTCTATGACACTATTCAGCTACAAAGTTTATCAATGAGAGCTTTGTGGTGGCCCTCACTGTTCCCAGGTTGCTTGGGTAAACAGTACAGTCCAGATACCTCACACTCCTGCTCTATTTATCAGGAGCCAGAAAAATTCAACGTTTCCCTTATCCTGAATTTCATCTGTCAGAAATTTTACCCCCACCCGCCAAAATACAGCAGTCGCAGTCTTACAGCCCCTCTCCTTGACGTTTATTCTAGGTCAAATGGCTACAAATGGTGTCAGAGCAGCAGGTCAGATCAGAGAGTTCATCTTATAAAGCTGGAGTAGATGAGAGTCTACAGTAGGATTCAGAGGCCTCGCTCTAGATTTAAAGACTGGCAGAGTAGAACTATTACCGGGGGATCAGAACGTCTGGACCCCGGTTCAGTTTCCCCATCTGGTGGCAAAACCAAGAGGGATCTACTTACAGGTCTTCAAATGTCAGGGATGAGGCACATCCTCTGAGAGACTTGTGTTGCACACAGTGGAGCCCGCACCAGTCTGGGAAGACCATCAACAACACTCAGCTTCTGGAAACGCTACCAAAACCCCGAGCACTGTTACGCAACCCCAGGCGCTGTATCATTCCCTCCCCTCAAAAACCATATGTATGCAAAGATTGTTAAGTATCCCTCACACATAAATCATAATCCACTTAATTTAACTTTCTTATAAGGCGGTCATTTGTTGACATGTTTCCTCCTTTAAATGTCAGGGATGATTTAAACGTGATGTGCAATTACCAGATTTTCCTCATTCTGATCTGTAATCTCTGTGCTAGTTAATGCCGCCTTTGCACTCTTCCTCTGAGCTGTCAAAGTGCTATGAAGTGTGTATGTACTTCGCTTTCAGAAGGGGGATCTGGGAAATGACTTGGTGATTGACAATTATAGCTCAGGACGTGAGTCTGCTCTCCCCAGTCCTTCTCTTCTGCCTGCACTGTATACATTACAGCGACACTGAGAACCAAAATAAACACATCCCTTTGGTTTGGGTAATCCAATCTTTGTAAGGTAGCTACTGTTCTCGTACAATGTCTGTACAGAGGGGCGCTCCACTTTTCTTTTCCTGAACGGGCTCCAAAATACACCCCTGAGCCCCTTTTGCCCAGATTTCCAGTACACCCCCCCCCCCTCCCCCCCAAACAAGGGGTATCAGAGCTATTATGTTGGTTCTGGCAAATGAATAGACAAACACATCCTGGTATGCTAAGTGAAGGGGAGATTCTAAACTGGCAAGAAGAAAGGCTCTGTTGAAAGTTGGCTGGTATTAATGACTGGTTTTAGAGCGCAAGGGGGCTGTTTGGATTGTGAGCCAGTCGAGCCGGGCTGGGTGGGATCAGAGGCGCATAGACAGGATATGCAGAGAGCCTTGCCGTGTCTAGAGCGCCGCTCTCATTTCTCTGACAGGATGCTGTAAAGCTGTCACGGACTTGAAGTGGGGATCTGATGATGGTGCACAGTGAGTTTGTGTTGGGTGGCTGTGTGAACTCAGCTTTTAGACCGTAACACGAGTAGCGCTGTTCTAAAGCGGCTCGACTGACACTACGAAGAGGAGGGGGGGCAGCCCTTACACACACACACACACACACACACACACACACACACACACACACACAAGCAGGCACACATGCGACCCCTCCTTCCTCCAGGAGAACAGTGTGGGCACTGTCAGAGCCCAGAGCAGTTGAAGGTGGTGTTACACAGGAGGAAGGAAAATGAAAGAGATGCCAAAGCTGTGTCACTGTTTCTGTTTGCACATTCTGTTTACTGCACTCCCACCTGTATATTAATGTGAACGTGCATCTGCATCTGTGTGTTTCAGAGGAGCTGAGGTGTGCCGGGGTGACGTGTCCCGCTCTGCAGGTGCCCTCCTGCCCCCACGATTCAGTCCTGACAAAGAGCTACACTCCCCCTGCTGGCTGCTGTCCCTCCGTACCTCCCCAGTGCACTTGCGACCTTCGCGCCTGCCACAAGCCCCAGTGCCCGAGCGGACAGCGGGCCGTGTCGCTCAGCCAGGCCAGCGGTCAGCCAGGAGACTGCTGTGATATCTTTGAGTGCCAGAAAGGTGATTACACTGAACTGCACACTGCACAATCTGTTTCGATTGGTCTCCCACTGGGGGTAGCAATGGCACAGTTGGTGTGAGATTCATCGCCTTTGAGGAGGCAATTATTTTCCTCAGAGTAAGGCTTTCCTCCCTGCTGACCAAATGTCCACAGATGAAAAGGAAAGTTGCTGATTGGATAATTACTGTTGGGTTGTTGATCAGGCTTGGCCGATGCCTCCCAGGGTTAAGACCGAGGTTCCAAGACATTTTTTCAAGGGTGTAGCCGCAAACATCTATATTGCCTTAAGGGATATTAAATGTAATGGGCCTTTCAAAGAAGATTGCTGGTCTGAAATGTGCTCATGCACCATTTTCTCACCAGGTGAGAAATAGAGGAAAATAGAGGCGAGAGAGAGCAGATGATGATCACACACAGGGAGACTTCAGCGCTCTGCCGTGGCCCAGAGGCAACCAGGAGAGTCAGGAAGGCAGAGAGGGGACCTGCGGTATTGGTCTGTTTACTTTGCGCTCCCAACAAATATTCGCTGTTTTACCAACAGAACAAATTCCCATTCTGGCCCCTCCACATGTATAAATGAGCGCCGTGTCCCGGAATTAATGGACTTAACGAGCCCAGTGACCAGAAAAGTGCTTAGGCTACGAATTTGCTCAACAGAAGTGCAGTGTCAAAGGGTTCCTGTCTGGTCACACATCCAAAGGGAAAAGGTTCAACAGTTCATTGATGGGAATGCTTTTTATGTGCTCCAGTCTGCCAGTGGGGAGGGTAATCGAGTCCGGCAGGCCAGCGGGGGCTGAATGGCAGCCGTGGGGGCCATGGGATCAGTGTTTTGATAACAAGTGTCTGCCGCTCTTTGGGCCTGGGGCTTGATGCCTTTTGTGTTGCCCCCACCGTCTGTTAGGCCTGCATGACTGCGCGCCCTGTCAGAAAGCTCCACAGACAGGGACACGGACAAGGACACGCACTGGGCCCCCTAGTCACCTCCCCAGTCCTACAGAGGCCCCCCAAAGTATTCGCTACAAATACAGTAACTTGCACGTATGAGCACTGAGTTGCCGTACCTATCCTGTGATGGAACGCACTTTAACACGGGCCCTCCATTGTCCCTGAGTGTCAGGCTTGAACTGATTAACTTGTTTCCATTGCCCATTTGGCAGTGCGCTCATATTTAGCCAGGGTCAGTGTGTGCAGTGACAATAAGCCCCACCTGTGTGTTTTGGCCTCTGTCGATGATAGACTCTTTCCACTGTTGGCTGGAGAACGGCTGTATCTGGGTGGCAGAGCAAAACCTGGCAGCGGCGTCCTGAGCCCGACGTCATCTGATGTTACAGATGATCCTGTTGGATCTTGTTTAGCTGTGCTCTGCTGTTGATCAACACTCTCACTGGCACATGCTCTGCTTACGTCCCCCTTCCCCACCGTAGCCAGCCGTGGGTGCTGAACTAGGTTCAGGACTGCACATGTTCTGTTGAAGATTTACACCAGCGTTAAGCAACAAGACTGAGATCACCACACTAATCGTTCTTCTGGAGCTCAGCTTGAGTTTGTTATAAACACCCAACAGACATGTCCTTGGACATTGATGAGTGGTTGTGTTAGTGACATAAGCTAAACTCATATTTCTAAACTGTCAACATATATTCTTAACTGATCAAGCGTATCACTGTCAAGTTGATTATAATAAATCCCATCATTACTCTTCTGTAGGCAAAGTCATGTGTTCCCGCTGAGTTTTTTTTTAATTTGCCTGTAAACCACAAGAAGCACCAGTATGACAGTCCATTATGAATGATTTAAGTAAGACTAGGGTCAATGTTTTATGGCCCATCCATCTCCACATCCAATCCTCACCTCAATTTAGAGAAGCCTGAGCATCACAAAGCATGACTGGAATTTAGACTCTGTGCCGCAAGTTGTTTTAGGGATTACCATTAACAAACACTGCGGAAATCACATGTGAGCATCCCCTCATGTGACTTCCTATTGCTTCTGTGAGTGTTAAAAAACGTTGCTGTGCCTTTTGATTTTGGCCAGCTAAAGTGCTTATTGCATTTTCTCTGCTTGGTTTTGCTGCACGCAAAGCAGGGGTGGCAGGAATACTGAGCGCGGGGGAGGCGGGGGGCGGCTGGAACAGAAAGGGGGCGAGGAAGAGAATAAAAGATGAACAAATCCCCGCTCTACTTTCAACTCAGTTGGCCCACCTGCTTTGTATTAAGAGCGCAGCACTGGTTCGTCGGGAAGCACGGGGGTCATCGGCGCAGACGCTTTGAGTCTGCGCTCAAAGGTATGGCATACAGATGCCGCCGTGACCTCCGCTCTCCTTTATAGAAACTGCTGGCTTCCACATCTGCTCGCATCTGTGCGATGCATTTGCTCGCTTAACCAGTGTAGCTACTCCTCTGTGAGTCTGGAGGCTTTCTTACATAACCACATTGCCTCACTTCCCTCATGTTGGTGTGTGTTTGATGAGAAGTAACTGTGTGGTTATTTAAGATCTTATAATGTTGAGTCACTCGAGCCGCTGCGGTACATTTGAATGTGTGATGTAGTATTATCATTGAGATGTCATGCTGTAATCTTCCTGTTGCTTTGGCCGCAAAACCAGCATCATTAATTTTGACTGATTGATCACATTTGTTTCATTTTGTTTCGAGTCTTTTTCCCGTTTACACACACAGAAACACACACACACACACACATATATTCATTGAAGTATTCAAACACCTTAAGTGTGCAATGAGCAGGTCAAGGTTTTCCCTTATGTATTCTCGCTTTACTGGGCCATTTGTCTGTACCCAAGATCAGACCTTGGTTTTTCCAACTGTGCTATAACTAAGCTCATTTTATTTCATAGTAAGGGGAAGGCTGTTAAAAGAGGTTCTAAGTGCTTGGATGCTTTTGGAAAAGGCAGGCCAGAGCGTTGATTCACTCCTTCACACACCAGCACACTGAGCCCAGATTCTGCAAAAATCCTCAGACCCACTACTGTTTCCTTTTACTCGACGCTGCAAGAGTCCAACGCCTTCAAGACTTGATGGATCCCTGCTCACGGACTTGGCTTCATTGACTGATAAATGCCCCCCCCCCCCCACACACAGGCTTAACCTCAGCCATCAGCGCCTTACCTCAGCGCCATTTGGTTCAGATAAACATTTCCGTCAATAGCAGAAAATGAACGGATGTTTATGACTTTGTAATCGATTGTATACAGTAGCGATGGTCTCTCACTGATCAAGCTTGACATTTGTGATGAAAACTGCATTTTTCTATCATACAGTCATGAGGAGAAAGTTCTGGTGTTAATCCCTGCCAAATGTGAAGGACACCTGACAGAGCACAGTGCCCTCATTTGTCAGCGCAGAGTGCGTCGAGCATTATGTGGGGATGCCACATGGTGTTCAGTTCAAGGGTTAGCAGCATCTGTCTGATTCTGATTCTTCTTGTCCATGTTCTCCTCTTCTCCTCAGTCTCTCCCAAGTGCGTCCACAATGGGAAGGAGTTCTCAGAGGGAGAGGTGTACCGCATGGACCCCTGCTGGCTGTGTCAGTGCCGAGGAGGAATCTCCTTCTGCTCCAAGGCAGAGTGTGCTGAGCTGGACTGTGAAAACTTCTACATTCCTGAGGGCGAGTGTTGCCCCGTCTGCATAGGTACATGTGTTTACTATTTTTCTAAGATATGGCAACTTAAATTTACACTGTTAAAATTGGGAGATTGTGATTTACACTGAGGTTTAAGCCACTGGTGATGTGGCATCCAGAGTTGGCGCAGGAGGGGAAGAGGTGAAATCAAAATCCACCCTGCCCGATGCTGACCTCCAGTGACCCTACCTTAATGGCTTCCTCATATAACCAGGTTCCACAGTTGTTAACATACCTGGCAGACAAGAGGGACACTAAAGATCCAGTCAGGGATTCATTTCCACTGGGGAGACTTAAGAACATTAAAAAAAAAAAAAAAACCCTCTTTCGGAGTGTACAGCTTGGCTTTGTAATATCTGGCACTGGGTTAATAGTGGGTACCCGCTCGCAAAAACACATGTGCTCAAAGCCAGGTAGGGAGCTCTGATACGTGCACTTAGGATTGTTAAAAAATGAGGTTGCAGCGCATATGGCAACCACATTACGATCTGCCAGAGGCCTGTGGATGCAGACAGTAGCCAGCTTTGGCCTCTGCCTGCGTGGCTACAGTTGATCCAGGCGCATGAGAGAGAGAGAGAGAGAGAGGAAGACAAAGAGCAAGACTGCAGAGGAGATCATGTTAGGTCAGTGTTGGAGGTACACCTGGAATGTGCAGGCATTTAGATGGTATGGAATGCTTTCATCTTTTTCTTAAGGAAAGCTGCTCATACTTAGTGCATGGCTCACTGCAGAGAACATTGGCTATAATACTTTAAATCTGGATTAAGATATGTATTAAAGGTTACCTGGTTGTGATTATACTTAAAGCTCTATTTCAATATTAGAACAAATCAGTGGGAAGTTGTTACTTGTAATGATAAACCCACAGAGAATTATCACTTCTTTACAGCTCCCTCACCTTAGGAGCACTTTAGCATCTTTAAGATAATGGTTTTGGTTTTACAGCCCGCAGTTTTACTACTTTGGTTCATTCTTACCACTTGCATTGTTTACTGACAGCTGTTCTTAGCAAATGTTTTGTACACTACATGCCCAGCACCAAACATTAGCCAAAGTTTAGCAGCTAAAGAGCCAGACATTTCTCTGGTGAGTTGATGGAGACCAAAAACTGAGCTAAAAGGAAAGTAAATATCGGACTTAGCAGGTGGCCAGAAACAGAAGATCAAATAAATGGTAATTTTCCCATATGTCTGTTAAATGTGTAGATGCTAACACACGCTAAAAAAAAGAAAGAAAGAAAAACAGAAACCTGGTAGTCGTCTATTACCTGAAGGTATGGCAAGCATGAAATGGATTTACTTTTATTCACACTTTGTCAAGTTTTTGAGAGTTAATAAAAATGTAGTCTTGGCTTGGGCTTGGAAACAACAAATCTCTAACAGAAGGCATTCAGAAAGAAGCTATCAAGTTGCATTATGGGAAGTGTAGGCCTCAGGGTGTTTGGAGCTTGACCAGTACAGGGGAGAGAAAAAAAGCAGGATATCTCAGCCTTTGCTGCATCAGTTTCAGTCAGTCTTATTTTGAATCTGTGTCGTAAATGTCTCCCACCTTCATGGAAGTGAAATGCTACAATCCTGGAATGACCCTTTAATGTTTCAGGGTCATGCATTCAGCCCATGTACAGCATTATATATATGTGTGAGGTGTACACAGTGAGAGAGAGGGTGAATAGGAGAGAGAAAAAGAAAGATCCTGTTCAGGTTAATCACAGCCAGATGGATGGAACCTCAGCAGCCAAAACTCAGCTGGGATCAGATGGAGAAAACAAGACTCCTGTGCGAGGCACACAGCACCCTCTGACACACATTCAGTAAGCCACGCTGAACACATAAACACACAAGAATATGTACACAATTTCCTTTGTTTCACACTGACACATAGGAAAAATGCTGAGACCACCTTCTAACCTTTGTCACCAATAAACAGTGTAACAAAACAATTAAAACTGTTTATAGTAAGTGGGGGGAAAAAAAGTCTTCCACAACTGGGCTCAGGCATGATACATCACCTCAAGCTGAGCAGAATGGCTGCACAGTTTGGCTTTTAAACCGTCTCAAGCTTTATGGTCCCTACTAATGGCTACAGATCTAAACTTTTTTTAAAGTGCTTTCTTTGCTTTGGAGTGAGATTTATGGTATCAAACACTGATCTGGCCTCTGACCTCGGGGCAGCTGAAACCTTAAACTCACGTGGATGAGTTCAAGCTTTTAGTCAGAAGGTGAGTGGACATTGTGGAGACCATTCGTTATGAATGTCACCACCCTTGCTGTGTTTCCAATTATTAAATCTCTCTCAGGACGAGACAGCAATACCCCAAACCTCATCTGTCTCATTTCAACTTAAATCTTTACGCATGTTGTTGCAAAGCCAAGAGCCTCTCCCAACTAATTAATGTAGATAAGATGTCTAACTTCACTGTAATGCTCTCCATAGCTCGGTGACAAGCCAGTTTCCATATATCTTTGTTAGCTCCCCTCATGGAGTGTCCTACTTCTGCTCTCACTCAGTCTCCTGTTAACTAATTACAACACACACTATACATTGGACTGTGGTAGTTTTGGGTTAGCTCCATTCATAGCCAAACAAACTATACATGTGACTTGTTTAAGAGTCAGGATCAAGATTCCTCTTTCTCACTTCAGCCCCTAACCCACATTGTACATGTCTCTTTTCTCTCCTCAGATGTGGGAGTTACTGGCCATGGACAGCACTACGCTGCTGTTATGAATAATAAGTCATAGCTCATGAGAGCAGTGAAAGAGGACGACTGCACCTTCACGTGTGTGATCGGAGGAACCTCACTGCACTGCCATGGCCTGCAAGCAGAGCTGCCAAAACCCAGTCAAGATCCTCGAGAGTGTGCTAGTTCTTCATGCATGGGCAAGAGAGTTGTGTTGACTGCTTCCTTATCTTTATATTTATCATATCTAATGTGTAGCTCATATCTATGGAAGGCACGCTACCCACATACCACATGTAGGAGGGGCTCCTCATGCCCCAAGAAGCTTTGCCACAGAGGCCGTGGTCGCCACGGCTCATTAAAGGAGGCCACAGACATTCTTTCTGCTGCAGGGTTCTTTAGTTCCTTTATTTCCTTGCCCGCCAAAATGAGACCCACCTGTGCGTGTGTGAGGTTGGGCATGTGCTTAACGTGCAGGAGGCTGCACACCAAGGGATCCTTTTTTTTGGGAGCGACTGAAGGTAATGCTATTGCCTTCTCCCACTGAACGTGGCGAGATGCTCTGACGGAATCGCTTGTGTGTGTGTGTGTGTGTGTGTGTGTCCCTGTTTATTGTGGCCCCTCAATAAAGCTGGCCCTGATTCAAATTGTCTGGGTAGTGCCAGAGTCTGACTTCAGTCCAGGATGTTTTATTATCGGGCTATGTCTTAGAGCTAAAACATGCTTCAGACATTCAGCTTATTAATGGGAGAGACAGTTCCACACAATAAGCCAGAGAGGTATAACTTCATAGTGCTTTTACCCACCCTGGGTGTAATTGGCCTACATTTATCTGTAATTACTGTTTACTCCAAATAAGAGCGTGTAAATAGGTAGCCATTGTTAATTCGGCACAAAAGCTACAGATGAGGCATTACACCTGGAGGATCCTAGCTCACAGAAACATAAAACTGGAAAGCAAATTAATAAAGGATCATTTGTTCTTTGCATTTTGAATACTGTTGTTCTCATGCAAAGTTGTCACCTCCATCTTCTTTTCTTCTCCAGAGCCTTCTTATGAAAACAGTTAGCCTATGCTGTGTCCTCCCTGAAGGCTCCCCGTCTGGGAGCGATTGCCTCATGGCTTCCAGCAAGACAAAATGGCTGCCTACTTCACATAGGGTGCAGCAAGTCTCAACAGTAAGTCACCTCTCACTTTCCCATGTTGACCTCAAGGTTAAAGTTTGTGGACTGATTTGTAAGAGCACAAATCGTGATAATTTTGATATGCTGGGTTTGCAAGTTTTATTAAAGTGGTGGACGACAACGTTGTATTTATCTGTTTGCTCATGCTGATGTGAAAAAGGTTTTATTAACAGTAAAGACGTGTTCATATTCATCACCGCTTAATTTGCAACCATGCGATACAGTCTGTGGAAAGGAATGTTCTGCAGCAGCCCCATAAAACTCTCATGCCTGGTGCCTTTGATGGATTGTTGTGCCAATGATCAGATGACCTGCTCCTCAACTCTTTCAGATGACTCCTGCCCCATCTGGGAAAATACTGCCCTGCAATGCCCAATGGGATACGAGAGGGATGCATTTTGCTGTGGTGTGCGAGGCAGCATCCCCACGCCCAAGTGCCGACTCCTGACACCTGCACTAAGACCTGCCCTATGGATATGTAAGCACACCCAGTGACCCTGTGGGTTTCATCCTCAAGCGAAGCTGTGCTCATTGTCATCTGCTGTGTTTTCAGCCTGTTTAAAGGTCTGTATTGCCAGTGACGAACATGCAGATACATGAAGAAACTACACTTTTACCTACATACTCATCTTTAGAAATTCTTTAGTCAGTGAGAAGACATTAGTTTTCTGAATAATGTACAATATGGAGCACTTTCTCTTATTAACCAGGAAATGGAGGTCATGGCTCTAACATCTGTGTGTTTAAAAGGTTTAGCTTCATAAATTCCAAGTCATTTTCCCCCGCCACCTCCTGGATTTAAACTGCTATGGTTAAATAAGGTAATACCTTCATTATGAAGTGATGATCAGAGGCCAGTGCCTGTTTGGTCACGTTCAAAAGGATAATAACAGGCTATTGCAATGGTAGCTCACATCCAGATCAAAGGGCCTACCTTGGTGGCCATTCCCAGGTCTGTGTGAGAGTGTGTGTGCACGTTTGTGTGTGAGTAATCCACTGTGAGGTTCGTTCTGGCCTGGCCCCTGCAACTCCTCTCCTAATCCCATTTAACCCATAATCAAACATCTGGAAGTGCTCTTCACGGGACGCTTGGTCCCCAGGCACCACTCTCATTTCATAAATCATCACCGCCTCAAAACAACGATCAAAACACATCACGGCTAAAGCAGCTCTTTATAAACGACACAGTTGGGATTCTTCTGTATCTCAACCATGCTCACTGAGCCACGGCTCAAGATGGCCCGATATGTCTGCGTGGGACAGGAGGAGAGGATGAGGGGGGGATCCTGTGGGGAAAAAAGAGGACAGGAAGTCCTGGCTTTATTCTTCATAAGCAGCTACTAAGTCTAGCCTCAGAAGTCTAAAATCGAGAGCTTGCCAGCCTATAATGCAGATCTGTGACATACACACAGTCAGAGCGAAAACATTCCTCGAGCATCCGCACATTCACACGTGTTTCCTGTCCTCGGCATAATTGGCCCGCAAACGCTCTCTCTCTGTGGCGGCACAGGAAGGCAAAGCTCTATGTCAGCTTTTCCTATAGAGGAAAACCTCAGCATAGGCGCCCATTGTTCACCCTGTTAGTTATATAGCTGTTTCACCCAGACCTTTTGTTTTTGTTATTTCCCTGGTGGAAAACAGAGCTTTTTACATAATGCCTTTACAGAGCGGCGCAGTGGAAGTTAAGAGGACAGTTCCTATAAACACAGCTTATCAATGGAGACACCGGGGAGTTCATACACTGGCCCGCACAGTTGGATGTGTTTATACACCAGTCACATGGGTCACACTGGTAATGGATCTTAATCCTGTCTGAACAGAAATTACAACGTCGGTGCCAGTGATGGTGTCAACCCGCACCCCCAAGACGACGGTTACTGCGACAGTGGAGAGCACAGTGTGGATCACCACTGTCACTGTAACGCCCATCATCGCTGATACAGGTACCTGCTTATTAAGTCACCACCTAATCAGCCATCTCTCCTCACAAATACCCAGCTAATGTCTTCATTACTTCCCTCCCTTCTCCCTCCTTTAACACACTGCGTAGTAGTAACCCCATCCTAGTTATTTGGCATCATTGCCATGCTCTCCCTGCCAATCCCTGTGAGTGTTTATACTAATGGAGGGTGCTTGGAATGCCTTGATAAATTAGTGACATGTAAACTAACTAAAACAATGATTATAACTGGACACTAGCTAAACATGATCTCTCTTGAGACATCCAGTGTTAATGTTCAGAGAACTGAGCTGGCAAATGCCAAGGCACAGAAATTAGCTGTTTGGAATTCAGATTTGTTAAATGAGCAGGATACAATGGGAAAGACTTTCTGTGTTGGAATAGAAATCCAACATCAGTGTCATCTGTGTCCCATAGACGAGCCAGGTTTGGGCGAGAATTACCCCAGCCAGACGGAGATGGCCCTCATCTACCAATCAGCCGCCTGGATCCTGGCAGGTCTCCTCCTGGCCATCATTATCTTCCTCATCGTGGCGTTGCTCATCAACAAGAAGAAGAAGTGGGTGCAGATGTCCTGCTACAGTGCGCCAAAGAAGGTGAGAAGCTATCTGTAAATCACATAAATCAGCCTATTATCTCGAGGCGCTGGATTAAAATGGTAAAAATTGATGTGTGGATGGGACAGGGGGAGTTTTCCTTGTGCTACTAGTGCTAAACCTGTCATGATGTTAGGATTAATGTAGTTTTTCTTTGCCCTGCACTTTCAACTGGAACAAGGTGATGTCTGTCATAAAAATCCACAACTCTTCCATGAAATGAGATTGTAGTGTCAGAAAATGAGAATTTGTCAGGAGCTGTTTTCAGAGGTCATATTTTAACTCAAAAATATATTTCTAATTTCCCCCTGCGTAGACTGTAATCCTAAAGAAGCATGTAAACAAGAACTCAGTGGTCTACATGGAGCCATCCAAGGAGAACAAATTTCAGAACGTGAAGAACGACTGCGGCATCATCCACTTCTCTCCAGAAATGAGCTCTCCCTGTGCGGACAAGATGACCATCCCCAGGGCCAAGCTGAGCATGGGCAACAACTGGACATCGCACTAAAAAAAAAATCCAACAAAATAAAACACACCACTCAGACTGCAGATCAGAGCTGTCCGACACCTCCCACTCTCTCTGTACTGCTGTATCCAAGGTGATTAACGTTAACTGTGCGCACCTCAGGCACTGCCGCGTTCCCACCCCTTTTTCTCCGTGTGTGACAGTAAAACCGAGGATGCTCTACAAGAGACAAAAGCAAGTGACCTCTATTTCTTATATCATGTGACCGTATTCTTCTGTGTTTGGACCTTTTTTGGGGGCTGGAGTGAGACGCTGGGAGGTGGATGGACATGGTGGATGAACATGTAAAGGACACAGCCACTCTGGGCTCTGCTTTAAAACAGAGAAGGAGGCAGCCCGAGAGGCTCCTCTGTCAGAATCGAGACTTTTGACTGTGAACATTGTAATATTTTTTGCTTATTATTGCCTCATTTGAAACTGGAACTTTGAGGCAGTAAGTAAGAGGAGCATAAAAAGCTTTAGGACAGGGGTTTGGGCTGCAGTTTAAAGGGGGACAGAGAGGACACTGCCCCCCACCACCACCCCCTGTGAGCAGCAGTGCTTCATGGATGTAATCATTATCATCAGCAGGGAGGCCAAAGGAACTGATTGAAATTGAGTTCAACAGCCAAATCAAGTCAACTGGCTTTATATCGACCCCCGGATCCAAACCCCTGCTTTAGAATGTGTGGTTTCCATCTTAGTTTTTGTATATTTCTACAGTATTTGTAATAGTTGTAGTGTTGTTCTTGGCCACCTCTCGTTTTTATCACGGGTGTCTCCATGGGGCTTGAAATATTTTGAAAATGGCCATCTAAACATTCCCCCCTCCCCACAATCTAGTTCAGGAAGGTTACCGTATAATAATAGCCTTGTTTCTACCTTCAACAGACCCGAGTCCATTCCATTCAGAAAATCCCAACAACAAACCGCAAATGCACAAAAAGAAGTATGCGAATTCGCTCTGTAAGCCGGTCCGCAATACAGTAGCCAATAATCTCCATCTTTCCACTCAGCCTCATATGAGACGGGCTCCTCTAGAGAGGAATCAGCCCCTTCAGTTTTACTTCATCATCTCAAAAATCACAGAGTTGAAGTTAAAGCGGAGTGATGTTCATCCAGGAAGAATGTCATTTTATTGACTGCAGAGGAGACAAAACGGTGCCAGACGCTTCATCTGGACCTGTGAGGAATGGCTTTGATACCATGCCTCACTTCATAACTTCATTCACAGCTGTGCGTGTGTGAGTGTGTGTGTGTGTGTGTGTGTGTGTGTGTGGAGCTACTGTTCACACTGAATGTTAGCGATGGTTAGTAATAATTCCTTTTAAAGCCTTAATTCTATAGCCTTAATGCATTTTTCTTTGTTGCTATCTTTTCATTTAATAGCTGCGTTAGCCCATATCAAGAAATCAAAAAACAATAATTAATTCACCCATTATTAAGAAGAACAGATTATGTTACACAGCGTCACTGATGGTTCTCATCAGCTCTTTGTATACTGGTGAAATACTGCATGTGATGTAGGGACATGAGAGTTTAAGGGGAGTTTGTTTGTAACTGTACATAATGGGACACATTACAACATCAGAGCATGTTAGAGAGACATAGCACTTTTTCTTTGGAGCCGGTGTTTTTTTTTTTTTTTTTTTTTAGAAAGCCCACTGCAGGATTCTTGGAGGGATAAAGGCCCTAATCAGGGATTTGATAGGCATATTAAGCACACGGAGATGTTAAACCACTCAAGTGAATACGCTGTTGCGGCTAGAGGCTCCGCACCAATCTGATCAGTGCGGGGAAGGGATGGAATCTGAGAAGCATTACGAAACAAAAAAAGTTTTGGATCAGAGTTCTCAATCCATTGCCAATTTCTCAATACAAAGACCATTCTGATGCCAAAATTGGTTGGAGACCAATTAATATTGAAGTGTTTTTAGTAACAGTAGATTTGTGTCTGTTTGAATCATGACCATGTGCTTTAAAATGAAGAGGTGACTGTAAAAGCTTACGCAATTTTTTTGTTCTTCTATGTGTAAAAGAAAAAAAAAAGTAGTTTAAATTAGTAGGACAGAAGAGTACCTTATTTATTTTTTCACATAGCTTTATTTATTAATACTAAACTATAGTTTGAGATTTTTTTTTTTCTTTTTGAAAAATGAACTTTTGGTAGCCAAAGCTGCTGTACATTGTAGACCATTTACCATTTCTATCTGCTATATTCTATACAACCTTATTTATTTCACTGTTGCAGACCCTGTAAATATGTTTCCTAGATGATGAAATGTAACATTTACACTTATTTTGAAAAATAAATGTGTGAACCAAAGTGGCCCGAAATGACAATACTTAAAACTGGGTTGGAGGAGAAATCCCCCAAAGTGCGGTGATGTCACTCAACATGGTATCTGTTAGTGGTTTTTACGTCACTCGCAGATTTGCAGACTCATGCACATCTGGTCCTCATGCACTTCTGCTCCAAATGGGAATTTGTCCCCTTAGTTCCTCTTAAATCTGATCGTTTTCTCTTGCTTACCATGGTCATTCTCTTATCTTCAGTAGCACAAGCAGATGTGATAAGCGTTGGTGGGTTGTTTCTGTCAAAGGGGGTGGGGGGGGCTCTGAGATTCAAGTGCAAGTAGACCTCTCATCTATCTAATGGGCTAATAAAACACCGGAAAACACAGAAGACATGCAGGCCATAGCTGGAAACCCGAATAATCCTCAGTGCACTCTGCCCTGTTGTTTTGACTTGTCCGTCAAAGCTCATAAACTTCAAGGTGAGGAAGCTTCTCCAGAAGGATCAATAAAGCAAACAGTAGGGTCAGTTTCCCAGACTTTGAAAATGTAAAATACCACATTACGAAGCTTTTAGACTATCAAAAGCAGTGGTAAAGTCTTAAACTGAGTAATACACACACCAAGTCATAGCATGTGGGAAAAAGTGATTTATTCCTACTATCCATCTCGTTGCTAATTAAAAATGTAAAACTGTTGTTTTCATAATCTTCAGTAAAAAGCCCTTTACCTTTTGTCTTTCCAATTCTATGGTTCTATTAAGGCAGAGTCCAGTAAACTTCTTGTCTACTTTTGTCTTAAGGAGACCACAAAACACTGGAAACTTCTGGGAAAGTTTTGGAGTTTGGATTGAATAGCTCTGCTACCATTCAACATGGTAAAAAAAAAAAAAAGTCTTTGGGGCTCACATTTTTCCAAATGGAAAAGGTATGAATCAGTCAGTCTTCAAATGGTCTCTGAGAGTCCAACAAGCCTTGAGCAAAGCAGACTTCTCGCAGTCGAGAAGAACACCGTGGTTTTCATAGAAGGATCTTGTAGTAGTCGTCTTTGTAGCTGTATAAGACCACCACAGCCACCCTGCAAGAGGATAACATCTGTCATTTGAAAGATTTGAAAGAATATAAAACACACACACACATTATGAAAGACTTCCAAATAGAACATGTCAAAATGAGGACAATTAAATTCAGCCAGGAGGATTTCCGAGATCTGAGATTTCTCTAGATTATGAGGTCAGTCCCATTGAAATAACACAGGATTCAACCCTGCCAAGAGCCCATGTCCCGGATAAGGAAGTCCCATATCTCAGTACTGTGGTGCTCTCCAGTTTTTAGGCTAGCGGAATGGCTGCAGGGGTGGCGATGTCTGTCTGTGGGTCAGTTCGCTACTTTGGTCCAGACTGAAATATCTCAACGACTAACGGATGAATTGTCATTAAATTTTCATTAAATTGTAATGACTATGGGGATCCCTTAACTTTTCATCTGGCAGCCTCATCAGGTCCAAACATCATTTTGTCCCACACTCTACTTTATGGACAAATACCTGACATTCATCAGCCTCAGCTGTGCTTCGTTAGCATTGTCAGTGCGAGTCATGTTAACATGCTCAATGTTAGCATTTAGCTAAAAGTAGTGCTGTGCCCAATGCCATGTTCACATCATATTGGAACTACCATAATTTCGAGTTTCCAACTTGTAAATACCAGTCACGTCAACATCCAAGTCGTATTTATGACTGGGAAACTGCAGAAAGCTCTGATGTATCCGGCTTGGCACACAAGACAAAACAAATATGGATGTCTCACATCAGCAAAAGGCCATTGCTCACTATAATTAAAACCAAAATTGAATACATATGGTGTTCTATTGTAAACAAAGTATTTTAGTCCTCACACAACCAATGCAACCATCTTGATAACATGACCGTTCACAAGTTGTTAACATGGGAATCTTTCCCATCTCTACCATCCATCCCTTATGGATGTGACTGTTCATATGTGGTGTAAGTAAATGCTAGCATGACTGCAGACCCTTAAAAGTCTTCTTAAAACAATATTGGAGACAGAGACCTGGCAGGCAGTGGCTTACGATACTGTTGCTCAGGTTGTACATGCAGTCTTGCCCACTGTGGTTTTGGCTGAAAGGAAAGCTCATGGACTACAAAGCCCTTGGGATAAGTTTAGTTTATGGTCTTGCTGCAGCCAGGTGACTGCATGGGCCCTTCAGTTCACTCATCTGGCCTCAGTTGCCTGTGCCCTACATTTGACAGAAACAACCAAACAAACATATAAAAACACATGCTGAATATATCCATTGTTGCCTCTCTGACGCTCATTTATCAGAAAAGACTTTTCCCCCCCTAAATGGCAAATCAAACACACAGCAGAGACAGGAAATTAAAACCAACTGCTCTGGCGAAGACGACGGGAAGCCAGAAAAAGAGCCTTTGATTTTTTTTTTTTTTTGTTACCATCTCATTCATGAAAGAGAAAATCCGTTGAATCCCTCACAGGGTTTCTCTCTATGAGCATTCACTAGCATCACAATACTAGAAGCTCAAACGCTGAAGACTTAGCCTGGGATTTAAAAAAACACATTCCACTAGGGAGCTTGGGAATATTACCCCATCCACAAGCACAGTACTGGAAGACGTTAACCACCCCACCCCACCCCCACGCACGCGCTGAAATCTCTGTGTCAATCAACTGGGTTGTTAAGACACAGACATCAGAAGACCAAACAAGGAAAATCCTTCTCAAGATTTCACCTCAGGAAATGGGATCAGCTGAGGATTTAATGTTCTCCAAGGCAGTAGTTATCCCTCTAACAGCTCTCTTTGAAGGACTGACTGTCACTGTTACACCTGGCGTGTGTGGGCTTGGTCGGAGCATTGGAGTGGCAGCTGCCCGTAAAAGGAAGTCTGCCTCTTTTGCCTTTTACTTGAGTGGTCCTCAGCATATTCTGCTGTTTGCCTCGGGTTTCATTTTAATAAAAATAACAAGTCAGTAGTGGATGGAAACATGTGGGAGCGAGCACAGAGGCGAGGCTGTGGGTCTCTGGCTCATCTTCCACGAGGGCTCCTGCTGAGACGAGACATCTATAACTGTTTGTGCGGGAAATGTCTGTACAGTATTAAGTTCCTGTTGTTTCTTTACTTTTGAGGAGGAAAAAGTGAAAATATAAAACATTTCACACTAAAGTTAAGGCTGAGCGCGTGAAAAAGGAGATTTAAAACTTCTGCTTGCAGTTTTCACTTTTGGATTCTTCGCCTTTCCCTTATTTAAATCTGGCTTGTTCTGGATTCATTCAAATATTCTTACATATTTAAATCATTTATGTCATTCATTAAAGTCCTGCAGGGCGGAGAGGAGAGAGGTGTGTCAGGCTGTTCTATGACAGGTGACTGAATACTGGGTCTGAATGGTGCTGTCACCACAGCAAACACAAAGTATTGACAGACTTCTATGCCAATGCATTCTACACAGTGTTATTAATGACACTTGAAATACTCATGTAGCTCATTTGACTGCAGATTTTAGCCACCTTAGCAGAGTGGCTCTAAGAATGGTAATGCTGGTCCGCTACTTGGGTCCAGACTGAAATATCACAAAATCTATTGCATGGTTTCACACAATATTCTGTGTGGACATTGACAGTACCCAGTCGATAAATCCTACTGACTCTGATGACTACTGACTTTGATATGTGTTGTTCTGACAATAGATGGATTGGATGGATGGACTGCGATCAAATTTGGTGCAGACATTCATGTTCCACTCAAATGATCAGTTTTAATTTGTCCATTACTCTGTTTTGTGGAAAATATTAGCATGCTAACACATCAAACTAAGATGATGACTATTATACATGCTAAAAAGCTGCACTGTCACTGTGAGCATGTTAGCATGCAGATGTTAGCATTTAGCTCAAAGCACCACTGTACAGCCACAGGGAACCACTAGAATGGTTGTTGACTCTTAATTCGCTATCACTAAATGACGATATGATAGCTAACGAGGCTTGGCAAGAAACACAACTAAACATGCAAGAATTTCTTTGCATAGAAAGGCCCCCAAATCACACATGCCAACTCACTTTTTTGTGATTTTGTAATGATGGATCTCATCACAGATGGACTTCAGGTAGCGCTGCTTTGGGAGACGAGACAGCAGAGTCTTCACGCTGCTGTTGAACTGCTCTTCACTGTCAAACTGGGAAAATAAATGAGGGAGAGAGCAGAGGTTAAAATGACAGAATGAGTAAGAGTGAAGGTTGTGTGACAAAATTCTGCATCGAACAAAACCCAGTGAAGTTTAGCTTTAACTGTCAGAACTTGTGGCAACTACGCAACATGCCTCAGGAGCTGTCATCCTCTACATGTTTGTTCAGACTTTAGAATTAAAAAGTAGACTGCACTGTGTGAGAATGAATGGAGTTTTTCATCTGCAGTATATTTTTGCATGTCAAGTGAAACAGAGCAGTGAAGCTACAAAGCTACAGTGGGTTTATAAATTTCTTTGGTTCCTTGTGTGACTTGGGGTAATTTGCCATATTTAAAACAGGCCTTTCCTGCACGCCTGGCTATACACACTGTGTATTGTCATGCGTTTTATATACTGAATGTGTTTTCTTTGACACATGTGCTGTGAGGCACAGACTATATAGGTGGCCCATTCATTTATGGAGTGGAGGCTTTTGCTTAGGGTTAGGGTTAGGGTTTTCCAGCTTTCTTCGTGTTTCTTAGCACAATATAATTAAAAGTCTTTTTTAACCTATGTTAAAGGGAACCCAGATTTTTATGAGTGCAGTCTTGGTCAGGAGTTTGGAATGTGAATGTTAACACCTCTTAAGTGTGCGTTTTGTTAACCGTATTGCATGTCTGTCGCATATGTGAGCCTTGTTAATGGAGTGCAAGTTAGACCCTCGAACAGGTCTCCCTGGCAGTGGAAAAAGGCTGGGGTGTTCCCTCGCTCCACTCCTCATCAGACAGGACTGTAAGGAAGGAGACGGGATCCCCTCTTCCTGTCTCGAATCCTGACCTCTATTGGCCGTTCTTTCCACTTCCCCTCCCTCCCTCCCTGCTCCCTCCCGCCCTACATTATAACGCAGCCTTTTATTAACTCTGCAGTGTTCCTGATGAAGCCACTAGGGCACCGACCTCAAGGGACAGGAAGTTGATCAGCGTTTCCTTCTGCAGGTCCACCTGTGGGATAGAAGAAAAAACAATCAGGGTTACACAAAAACACAATAGAGCCTGATCTCATGCAGCAACAATTCCACAAACTGTACAGAACACAACAACATATTACACATTTTGACAGAAAGTGGCCACTTTGCAGCCGAATGCCGCATTCATGATCGAACTAAAAATATCAATCGCTGCACCCGCCGCCCAACAGGTTGTGTAATTCTTTCGAAAACAAGATAATCCAGGCCACTCCAGCATCAGAAAATTACTTATAATTCCACTTGCACAATGCTCTCACCAGGCTTGAAAGCACTCCATGTCCCTTTTCCAGGAAGGGACAAATGGCCTCCTGGGTTTATCATTGGAAAATGTATTCAGTTGTTTTCCAGTCTGACTGACAAACAGGCTGCACCGATGAAGATTTACAAGCATATATAACTGCCTACTGGAATCAAGGTGATTACGCCTGTTTTGTTTCAATAACTCGTATTTACTGTTACGTCACTGATGCGATCCAGACCCCGACAGGGACGACAAACGTATTTGGAATATGTGGTAAATAAAACAAGCAGGGATGATGTACTTTGAGAATATCTGGCCATAACTCTACAACGCAACCACAAATAAACTCAATATGGCAACTATTTACATCCCCTGAAACGACAAATCAATAAGCCTGTGCAGTGTCCATTGGTTCTACAGTGACCGGAACGGATCCAGCCATCGAATGTCCAGGACCAGCACCAGGCAAATACAACATGGGGCTGCTCCTGGTGATGTCATTATCAAAGGCCTTCACTCCAGGACGGCCACATGAATTCAAGGATAAGGGAGCAAAAAAAAAAAAAGGGGTTGTCTAGATTGAAGGATAAAGGGTAACAAACAAACTATCACCAGAACCTCATGTTTGTTTGCAAATTAAGCACAAGATTTTGTAATTCAATGGATCTGAAAAGCGAGATAGAGAGAAAGAAAAGGAAAGGTGGAAAAATAATAATTGTTCCTATGATCAAAAGAAACAGTAGGAAAATCATCTCACATGCAATCATTTTATATAACAACGGCCTGGTCAGTTATTACATATTATGTTTAAGACAGAGACGCAAATATACTGCATGTCCTATATATCACCAAGCTTCTAATGTCTTTGAAATAAATGTTTTGATGTCGTCCCACTTGTAACACTGGGAGAGAAATGTTTAGATGACAGGCAGATACAGCCTCCAGCATTGTTTGAATGCAAAATATATTCTGGATAACTAAGGATATCATAAAACCTGAAACACTGATCTCACTAACTGACAAAAGCAGAAAATCAAGGGGTTAGCCTGTAAGCTCAACAGTGCTTGTTTCCTCACACTCTCAGGGTAAATGTTATTGAGGATCCAATTCCATTATCGTATGGGCTTGTTAGTTAAACCGCCAGGTTGTTTCTGAAACAGTAAAGAAGAATAGACAGGGACAGCAGAAGGGTAACCAATAGTCAGTCATCAGAGTAAGGTTTATAATGGTCATCCCAGGTTATGGGGGTTTATAGAAAGGATGTAAATGATAATGGGATGAAAGAATGAGATGGAAGCAGGAGAATGAGAGAGAACACTTAATAGTTGTATTCAATTTCTAAATCAATGAAGACTAGAGGTAAAAGACATCTTTCATGTGACAAGTTTTGTCTTCAAAACTATCAATAGAGACACAGTCAGCATTTAGGTCAATCACAGTCCCCAATGTCAAAGAGCTATTTGGAGGCTCAAGACTGTTTTAGTTACAAGTTTAGCCAGTTAGGATACAGGTTGGGGCCGATATTTAATTGTGATGTTAGGTAAGGGCAAGGAATGTGCATTTACCAGTGAGTGTCCTCAATAGCTATAGAGAGACCAACACGTGTCCGCCACAAACCTGATATAGTCGCTCATACTGGAGGAAACCTTTCAAGCTGATGACGCTAATATCTACATTCATGCCACTGCTCCCATGCTGTCGGAAGAGCCTGAGACAAAAAAGACCATTTACATTTTATCCCATTATGAGTCTTTTACATTTAATATCAAATAGTTAACTACACCTAAAAGTCATGACGAATAAAGACTTACCTTGTTCAACTGTTGTTCACTTTAATTAGAAACTGGCTACCTGTGTGTCCTTTGAAATATATGGAAATTTCACTTAGTTTATTCTTCTGTTTGTCTGCCACTCTGGGCAATAAGTCAGTTAAACAGAAGTGCAACAACAAATACTCAGGACTGGTCATACTTACAGATCTAATATTCAGCACCATGCTTACTGACTAAACTACATGCACTTCAGGAGTCAAAGCACAACCAATGGAAACAGAGGTGTGACTGTTTTCATACTTTTATAAAATATACAGTATATAGAGCCTCTGCTAGTGTGTTGCGGTCAGACTGAGCACAGTACCTGTGGTGTTGAGTAATGATCCTCAGTTCTGAAGATATGCTTTCAGATATCAGAAGTACAAGGACAATATGTAAGAACGGCACTTTACATCGTTTCAGACATCTGATGTATAGCTAAATTTCTTTACCTGATGCTTTCTAAAGAATCATCCATTTAGAATAACACCAAGTCAGACCCAGAATCCGCTTTCAGACTGTCTGTCTCAGAAGACAGAAACGACTTTTAATATGTGTGTCTGTACACAACCTCTCTACAATTCATCTCCTATCAACAGTTTGGAAGCATACTGAGAAAATGTTTTAGCTGCCAAGTGTACGAAATTAGACTTTAGACAAGGAGTCGGACAGGGTCTGATACATTGCGGCAGGAGGATGGCTTACCTTCACATAGTTCCTCCTGTCAGATACCAGCCACGGCGTGACAGCCGCCAGCCTGCAGTGGTCCAACGTCAGTTTCTGAGACCAATATGAATTATCATATATATATCATTTTATGCATCTAGCTGAAACTAGTGTCCAAGGGTTTTTTGTTTTTTTTAACCCAATAACCACATGTTTAAATGACAGTACAGGGAGTTGCAGGAATTTCAAAACAAGTATGACAGCTGCCTATCACTGCAGACAGCTGGCTGGGCTGAGTGAGAAAAGGGCTGGTTGAGCTCCCAGCTCTGAAGCATGAAAGGTAGGAAAAGATGAGAGCTCATTCTGGGGGAGTACTGCATTGTCCCCACAAATCTTCTATGGCAGTCATTGTTTGAGTTTGGCTTGAAACGAAGATAATTTAAACCACAAGATTCAGGTAATCTATTCAACTATATTGCGGGTATGTATGCGTGTATGTTTGTGTCAGCCCAATTTATTCTTTGAATTAAATATCACATTAAGTTACATGCAAATCAAATTA
>BRZM01000052.1:2727554-2828771 GCA_033238685.1 Lates japonicus | reverse complement strand
AGAGAAATAAAACAAGCAGGGATGATTTACTTTGAGAATATCTGGCCATAAATCTACAACGCAACCACAAATAAACTCAATATGGCAACTATTTACATCCCCTGAAATGACAAACTGGCTGCCTTCTGTGTAGTGTCCATTGTTCTATAGTGACTGGAATGGATTCACAGCCATCGAATGTCCAGCAGGGGATTTTAGCACGAGGCAAATAAATATGGAGCTGCTCCTGGTGATGTTTGCTGCTTTAGCTATCAAAAGGCCTTTCCTCACTCTGTGATTTCACACATGAATTCAAGGGATAAGGTGGGAGCGCAAAAAAAAAAAAGGGGTTGTCTAGGATTGGAAGGGATAAAGGGGTAAACAAACAAACGACTTACCGCCAGAACCTCAATGTCATTGCTCTTGTTCTGCAAATTGCTACCAAGATTTTGTAATCTGGTTTGGATCTGAAAAAGCGAGAGATAGAGAGAAAGAAAAGGAAAAGGGTGGAAAAAATAATAATTGTTCCCATGATCAAAATAAAACAGCAGGGAAAAAAATCATCTTCACATGCAATCATTTTATAAGCAAACAACGGGCCTGGCTTCAAGTTATTGGCGCCATATTATGTTTAAGACAGACACGCAACATACTGCATGTCCTATATATATCACTGCTTTCTCTTAATGGTTTTGAATAAATGTTTTAGATGTTTGTCCCACTTGTAACACTGGAGAGAAATGTTTAGATGAGCAGGTGCAGATACAGCCTCCAGCATTGTTTGAATGGCAAAAATATATTCTGGATAACCACACAAGGATATCTGGCAAAACCTGAAACACTGATCTCACTAACTGGGATAAAAGCCAGAATAATCAAGGGTTAGCCTGTAAGCTCAACAGTGCTTGTTTCCCTACACTCTCTCAGGGTAAATGTTATTGAGGATCCATTCCATTATCAGCATGTGGCTTGTTAGTTAAACCGCTTGTGGTTGTTTGAAAACAGTAAAGAAGACCAGACAGGGGAGCAGCAGAAGCAGAATCGAACAGTCGGCCACTGTGAGGTTTATACTTTGTCATCCCAGGTTATGGGGTTTGCGTGTGAAAGGATGTATAAATGATAATGGGATGAAAGAATGAGATGGAAAGCAGCATGTGAGAATGAGAAAGAGAAACACTTAATAGTTGTATTCAATTTCTAATGAAACGAATGAAGACCAGAGTGTGTGTGTGCGCGCACATCTTTCTGTGGTTGTGTGGACAAGTTTTGGTTCGAAACCATCATTGTGAGGACATGTCAGCATTGTGAGGTCAACTGCCAGTCCTCCCAATGTCAAAGAGCTATTTGAGGTTTAAGACTGGGTTTTAGGGTTAAGTAAGTTTAGGTCAGGGTTAGGATACAGGTTGGGGCTGGATATTTAATTGTGATGTTAGGGTAAGGGGCAAGGGAATGCATTATATCAGTGAGTGTCCTCACAGCTATAGAGAGACCAACACGTGTGTGTCCGTCACAAACCTGAGTCTCATAGCGTCGTCTAGCACTGGAGGAAACCTTTTCTGGGCTGATGACGTTAACATTCATATTCATGCCACTGCTCCCATGCTGCTCTGAAGAGCCTGGAGACAAAAAAAGGACCATTTCCACATTTTATCCCATTATGAGTCTTTTTACATTTCCAATATCAAACAGTTAACCACACCTAAAAGTCATGACGCAATAAAGACTGCCCTTGTTCAACTGTTGTTCACTTTAATTAGAACAGTTCGCTGGCTACCTGTGTGTCCCTTGTGCCAGGAGTGGTGTGAAATTTAACACTTAGCTTATTCTTCTGTTTGTTCGTCACTCTGGGCAATAAGTCAGTTAAATGCCAGAAGTGCAACAACAACACTAGGATCGGTCATACTTTACAGATCGCACATTCAGTACAGAATTCTGCCTCATGCTTTAACACTTAAACTACATGCAGCACTTCGGTGGAGTCAAAGCACAACTGTACGGAAACAGAGGTGTGACTGTTTTCATGCTACAGTAAGGCTTTAAGGTTACAAATATACAGCATATAGGAGCCCTCTGTTAGGGGTAAGCTGGTGGTCAGACTGAGGTTAAATACAGTACCTGTGGTGTTGAGCAATGATCCTTTGGGGTTCTGAAGAGATATGCTTTCAGATATTTCTCTGTAGGGGCACAAGGACAACATGTATAAGAACGACCCCTTTACATCGTTCACAGACATCTGAGCGGCACATTACAGCTAAATTTCTTTACCTGATGTTTCTCTCTTCAAAGAATTTGGTCCGACATTTCTGAATAACGTGGTCCACCAAGTCAGACTCAGGAATCCGCTTCTCAGACTGTCTGTCCTTCTCAAAGGATTTTACCTGAAGACAGAAAATGACTTTAACATGTGTGTCTGTACACAACCTTCCCATAATTCATCTCCTATCAAACAGTTTGGAAAGCACAGGAATCTGCAATGCTACTGAGAGGAAGGCTGTTTCCTTTAGCTGCCAAGTGTACGCAAATTAGACTTTAGATGTCAAGGAGTTTCTGGATAGGACTCAGGATAGGAACAACACTTTGCTATATAGAGGATGGTTTACCTTCACATAGTTCCCCTCCTTGTCAGACACCAGGGCCACGCAGGTGATGCCGGCCAGCCTGCAGTGGTCCAACGTCGTCTCCTGAGACTGAAGACACAAAGTGACAAAAGGCTGAATTACTCACATATACTGTGATTGTCGGAGTAAAGGTGTGACTCAGCTGAACTAGGTGTCCAAGGGTTTTTTTTGTTTTTTTTTAACCCATTAACAACTAAAAGAATCACAGGTCAAGCTTGAAAACATTACAAGAATTATGAGCTGCAGGAATTTCAAAATAAGTATGACAGTTGCCCATTTCAGACTGTGACAGCTTTGGCTGCTGAAGGAGTGAGAAAAAAAGGCATGGTTGAGCTCCCACTCCTCTGAAGCATGAAAGGTAGGGAAAAGATGAGAGCTCATTCTGGGGGAGCACTGTACTTGTCCCCCCACAAATTCTTCTATGGCAGCAGTCATTAAGTTTGAGTTTGGCTTGGAACGAAAAGAGTGTGCACTGTGCTGGGACTCACAACCAATGCGTATTCAGGTAATTCATTCAACCAGGACAGTGGGTATGTATGTGTATGTTTGTGTCAGCCCAATTTATTCTCATTAACTTCAGTTTGGCTCCTCTACTAGACGAGCTAACAAGCAGAACAAACCCTGCAGTGTACCGCAAGTGTGTGTGAATGTCTGTCACACCACACCATCCTCTAAGCCTTAAAACTTCCTCTTTTCTCACAACTTTCTCATTTACAGAGCAACTTAAACCAAAGGGAAGTCACTGCCCGGAGGCCAATGGGCAGCTCTGGGCCGTGTGCCTCAGCTGACCGCATGTGGAAGAGGAGTTTGCCATATTTGGCTAATAAAAGCTAAAAGAGTGGAACCGTCTCCTGAGGATGAAATAAAGCTGCTGAATCGCTCTGTTAAGAGGCCAGCATGTGAAAGGTGTTAACAACAAAGTCTAGCAAGGAGGTCCGAACAAGGCGTACTGGTCGAGGCACCAGCCTGCATACATAATCAACAGAAACACACACATACAAACACTCTTGACAGTTTGGAACTTAATGCTGCTTGTTTTCAGCCAAACCCAACCTTTCCTAATTGCTTTGAAGGACTCAAGGGAAAAAAAGGCAGCCAATCACATTTGTCCTGGGCCAGAACAAAAGACAATGAAGCAAACACTTAGCCACTTGTACAAGTGGAAAGTTAAAACAACAAGAGGTTATAAAGAGTAATGGAGGAAAAAACAAGGGAGTATTAAAATGTGGGCACAGGGCTATGCCAGGGAGGACGTTTTACACAAACACACACAAACAGGGCTGACATCAGTTTGTCACATAAACATGAAGAATGTGACAGAGACATGGCATCTGGAGTTTTTGGACCAGAGGATAAATAACTTTGCTTTGAAGGGACTGATCTCATCTTGGGTTGCTCTCCAATTACAGTACGGTTTTCGCTAACAAGAGCTCATCAAATAACTTTATTAGAAGTGTGTCTAACAGATGACGGTGTGCTGCCTAAATATGGCCAATAAGTCTCTTTCAAAGGCAACCACAGCTCTTTCTCTGGGATGTTCACTATTTCTGATACTGTCACGATAAGCCAGTTGCTGACAGACGAGGGGCTTTTTCTCCTGAAGAACGCAAGTCAGGTGTTGCCCTCTGTAGGTGGGATGAGGTTGCTACAGGACAAGGAGTATGGGAAGGGTGGCACTCAGGAAATCTTTTTCTCAAAATGGCTTATTCCCAACATCTACTCACGGATCTATCAACATGATTGAGTTTAGACATGCAACGAACACGACAGCTTGATAATAACATAATCACTGGTGGATAAACACAAACGCAATGAAATCCTTCTGTTTGAACTACTACATGTAGAGTACTGCTCTACCTACGGCCTCTTGCTAGATTTTCTTTCCTTTCACAGGTCCGGAAACAACAGAAAGGGAGTGACTTACTGAGAGGTGGACTCTGCTTCCTTTAGCTGAGATATATTTAGGCTTACTGGCTCAATGGCTTAACTAGGTTTTAAGTAGTTGTTGATGCATTTCTACTGCATTATTGCTTATATACATGTCCATTGTGCACACATTTTGATACTTTCAGTTATGCTTTCTCCACCACAAATGCAGCTCTATCTTTTCAATCAGTAATCAGAAAAAAATATATATTTTCTTGAAAAAGCATAATAATTTCAAGCCTTTATTGCTAATGGTTTCACATTATTCCACTGATGTACAGTTGGTGTTAACGTACTATGAGCACTGGCAGGGAAGGAAAAAGACTGCTAACAAGTGAAAACAGCTGCAAGCAAAGCAGGTTTCAACAATTTCCTCTACAGAGCACCTTTAAATCAAAACTGGCTTGGTTTGGGTTTCCAAACTTAAACCAGTCAGACAGCGAGTGCAGGACTAGCAAACGGGTCGCTAACCTGTGAGACGTCGTAGGCAATGTCTGCAGAGACGCCGGTGCTCCACAGCTTCTGGACGACGTTGATGGCTTTGGACATCGAAGATTGCCCCACTGGGACCACGAGGGCATCGCAGGAGCTCACTGATGGCTGATGTAGAGGAGAAAAAACAGAGAATGCAAAAATTAAAAAAAAAAAAGTAAAATACTGAAAGATGTAGCAAAATAACATTTGTAATAAATGAGCCATTTCAGTGCTTTTCTCTGTCTTCGAACTGTATGCAGTTTTTCTGGGCACATCATTTCAGATTCAGAATCTGAAATATAAAACATGAATCACCTCCAAAAATAACTCCATGGCGTCAAGAGTCACAGTGATCATAGTTATTAACATGTTTCTAAAAGTGGCTGTGTGGCGGCCGACTGCTGTAATAAGGCACCATTAAATATGAAACTCTGCCTGCTGCTCCTTCATTACAATAATCAAGAATGTCAGATCTCAGTGTGTGTCTGTGTGTGTGTATGTGAGTGTGTCTCTCTCACTGGCTCTTCCATGCTGGCCATGGCAGCACAGACTTTGTCCAGGGCCACACTGGCCCCAACTGCAGAGGGGACGGGTACTGTGGATGCTGGCCCTCGAAACTCCAGGATCTAGAAGCAGCGACAACAAACCACATTAAGATACCATGTAGACTGCATCACCAACAGTGCATCATATGGAATTAATGTAATACAGGCAGAAGAGCTATACTTGAGGTGGGAAAAAATATGGCTCACGTACAGTACATGCATATGTGGCAGGAAAAGTTTTGCCAACTTTTTAAAAATAATAGCAGATTTTTGTCATGAATTCAAGCCAGTTTATGCATGAGTTTTAATCCATGGAATGCGGATGAATGCAAAACCTACTAAGTGGTCGTAGCGGCCTCCAGCAGCCACTATATCTGGTACGGTTCGCTTGCGTTTCCTGATAAAAGCCACAAACTGGAAGATGATCCCAGAGTGATGCTGAACCTTGTACACTAAGCCTAAGTTGACCACCACCTGTAGAGGAGACACATCTATGTTAAAAGGAGAGAAAACAGACACACTGGCTCTTCTTTTAACCCTCATTTTCTCCAAATTTCAATCACCTGCAGTTTAACTCCCAGTCTGCGAAGAAGCACCGTGAGCTCCTCGAGGTCCTTCAGGCCCTGCTTGGCCAGCTGGGTGACAGCGGTCTTCTGTTTGGTGAGTGATGTCAGCAGTGGCGCCAGGTCCTGCAGATTCCCCTTCTGCTCTATGTACTTGTACAGCGTCTGCAACTGGACGTGACGGAGGAGGAGAGATGTTGATGTTTATGAGCGAGCATGAGCGTGTTGCTGCAGGGCTGATTGTTTTTACAGAAGGCTCAAATGCCCGGCGGACACTTACGCTGTTGGTTGACAGTGAAAAGTTGCAGAACTTTGCCTCCACCTCACGCTTGGTCAGCTTTTCACTCTGCAGAAAATACACAAAAAAAGGGTCATAGAAATGTTATACTGCCATATTTGGGGGGAAAACACCACTGTATGTGTTTGAACCAGACACGCAATGTGGATAACATCTGTGATGCACGTGTGACCTGCACTGACCATGGCATCACACAGTATGTTGGAGGCCTGGCTCAGTTTGTCCTCAGGGACTCCGCTGTGGAGAAGAATGGCCTTCAACAAGCTGGTGTGGTTCAGGTAAATGTTATAGTTCCTTTCCTGCGGTCACAAAAACACACGCAAGCACACCTTTAACCCTCTCAGCTACAATTACAGTCAAAACCAAAAGCACTACTGTACAATGAGCACCTCAGTGAATAATGACCACTGTGTCCGGCTGCCCTCTCATTCTGTCTGACTCACATAATCTTAAAAGCTTTCACACAAAGAGCTGGGTGGTGGAGAGGATCTGTGAAGGATGAACTAAGGCCAGACGCAAGGTCAACTGGGTTCGTGCGACATGCACAGGAATGCTGCAACTGGAGACTGACGCAGCACTGGGACGTGTGGACAGGAAATAGATTGTACCGGGGAGGGAGGGAAGGAAGCGGACAGAGCTGCACATAACGGATTTACTATGTAAACAATAAATACAGTGTAAATCTGTCAGGCTTACACATACTTTGGTATGTTAGGAATCTGAGTGGGAAGGAGAACGGGAAAAAACAGCAGCAGCACAGGTTGCCAAGATGGCATCCGTTGGAAAATGAAGAACAATGATGCATCCAGCCCATAAACAAACTGTTCTGTGAGTGTGAATCGAGACAGGGTGGCGCAGCACAGACTGTCAGCTCACTGGATCGTTTTTAAAAAAAACAAGCAGTTCGTGTGTGTGCGAACCTGAAGTGCAGGGAATTCCTGGACTATTTCAGAGATGGTGTAAATAGTCTCGGCATCGGGGAGCAAGCTGTTGGTGACGGGCGTGATGATGTCAAAGGCGCACTCCAGAAGCTCCCTCGGGTGCGCGCGATCCAGCTTCCTGGGGCGGAACACGCGTTCAATGCTATACCTAGAGCGAGATGAAGAGAAACACAGACATACTGTTTATTCTCGATGTGAATGTAAGGTTTCCCCAGAGATACAGAAAATGGATGCACTTTTGTTAGACATTTTAAGTCATGATCTTGGTACTAAACGCTTGTACAACTGCAGTGAATTTACTTGTCAGGGTTTTTGTCCAAGGCAGACAAAGTTAACAGCCACAGGTAATCTAACTGACAGAATGCACCAGTCCTACTGGTGATTTGATCTCTAACATAATACAGTGAGGAAACCCTGAAGCTCAAGGGTCAATCACAAAGACATCACTTACTTCATGACTGCAACTACTACTACTACTACTCTCAAGTAAAAAGAAAATAAAGAAGCACAAAGAAGAGTACTGAATTTAGGCACAATTGCACAATCAGTTCCCCAGTTTAGTTACCAATAGGTAAAGTCAGTATGCCATTATGAAAATAGCTATTACTGTAAAAATGATCATTATTATACAGTAACTGATGGGTAAACAACAGCATTGCTGATATGAATGTGTTAAATCACAGAACTTTACCTTTTCAGATGCGTTATATTATTGCGAGCGACGAATCTTGCAAACGCCATCTAAGGTGAAAAAAGAGTTGAAACATTGGGTGCACTTGTGTAATGACAGTGAAGTAAGTGCATACCAGGCTGTAATCAATCACAGTGTGGAAACAACCATTTAGTCCTCAGGGTTTCCTGAGGCAGCAGGATCTTAAGGTGGCTGCTGATTGCAGCCTCACACTATGTGTGTGTTTGCATTCGCTGATGCAAATAGATAATTAGTGTTTGTGTGCAAGCGCGGACATGCGCACCTGTGTGTGTGTGTGTCATGTTGCATGTCTGTGTGTCGGACTCACGCGAAGGTCATAGGGCAGTGTAACCAGCATTCCACTGTGGTCCATGAAGCAGGCCAGCTCGCTGCCATCATACAACTTCCTGTTCCTGGGGAGGAGCAGTGGCGTCTGGAGACGCACCGCACCTGAAAACAAACACTGTGCGTCACTGCAACATCTGCATAAGATAACATAACCCTCACCCTAAAAGAACTGATGCATGTGAGCAGATAAAAAGCGAGAATAAATAAATAAGCACAGCTGGACATCATCAGCAGTGTGCACAAAAATAACACTCACACCTGCAGAGAATCTGAGCTGCCCAACAGTGCACTTATTGTTTAGCCGCCACTCACTGGAGCAGATGTTGGGGTCCTTAAAAACGGGCTTAGAGCGGGTCAGGAGTCCAAGTGGTTTGCAGTGGGGAGTCAACAAAAGCTCATGTTCACATGCACACGCACACAATGAACAAGTGTAGTGTACTCACCATGCTTCTTGAAGATCCTGGTGATTGTTTCATACACATGCTGCTGCAATTTGGCACTGTTGAAGCTGAAGCTGCCCTGGAGGAGGACCAAACAAACAGTCTCTGTTAGGGATCAGGAGACATCAGTTAAGCACAACCAGGCCTTTTGCTGGTCTGTTATATACAGACCAGATGAGGGAAGTAGCACAGAGGGGTTAGTGCAGCCATTCATATGTCTGCACTGACATCTAGAGGCAGAGATGGGAAAATGTTTGGTACCCAAATCATGTTGGAACTGCAATTTTTGAGTGTGAGTTTGCCATTTAACAATAACTATCACACATTCTATAGGTGTCCACCCATAAACTCAAGCATCATAGAAGATAATGGTGTGACACCCGCTTACCTGTGTCTCTAGGGTCAGCGCCACATTAACTACATTCTGTTTTACCAAACTCACATGAAACCCTAAATTCCAAAAGATTGCACGTAAACCCTCGCTTCTGGTTTTTGTGTAAAATATGTCCAATATTTTTCCTTAAAACAAACTGTGCTCTTGAATAAGTTTTGAAAAACAAAATCCACCTTCAAAAGCATGGTCTGCTAAAGCAACAGCCATACCTTATGTAAGTCTATGTCATAGGTGTAATCCATGACCGGTGAGGTGTTCTGAGCGAACAGCTGGCCCACCATGGTGCGGTAGGCCTTGCCGTTGATGTTGGCCATGGTGTGCTGCAGCACCTCGTGCAGCTCTGACTCCTCCATCTGAGGCGGAGGCAGCAGTTCACTCTTCAGCAGCTCCTGGGTGGTTGGCCGCAGGGCTGGGTCGTGGTTCAGCAGCCACTGTATCACCTTCTTCTAATAGACACAATAAAAAGACACACAGAGGCATTCTACTGTTAGACTGGAAGTTTGGGGAGGGAAAAACATTTTTATCAGTTGCGCGCTATGGCCATCCTCACCTGTGTTCCTTGCTCATACGCAGTGAAGTCCCCAGGGAAGACGATGGGCTCCTGTAGCGTAAAAAGACATGAGATGAGTGAGAAGCCAGTTTCAAAGTCTTGCACATCTTAAGTAACTTCCAGCTCTGCAAATGGATGTACCGCACGTAGCTGGCTCAGGACATTGATGCGCTCTGCACCGGTGGTCATCGGCCTGTAGGACATCTCAAAGAGGATTATTCCCAGGCTAAACAGGTCAACTTTCTGAGAACAGAGCGATAAAAAGAAGCATAAAAAAACTGAAGGTGGTTTTGAGTAACAAGGACAAACAAAACTCACATATAGGCAACTGCACAAGGGTAAAACATACTGTATTTGGCCAGCTGATAACCAGATTTGTGCTTATCAGCTGAAGCAGAGAGGGAAGTCAACTTACTTGGTTGTAGGTGGCTTTAGTATTTCCTTGAACCTCTGGACTGACGTAGAGGGCAGTGCCAACCATGCCTGTCATGTTACCTGGAGACAGTGATGCAAAAGCAACACAAAGTGTTGAAACATGCACATCAGGCCCCCTGGTTATCAAAGGTCAGTGTTATGAGAATTTCTCCAAACTCTCCTCTGTACCTGATGGGTCTGGTTTAGGAATCACTGCAGAGCCACTCTCCTCCACTTCAAATTTTCCTGCAGCCTGAAAGACATTAAACATTTTCCTCAGTGAAGCAATGATACAGAGCTACGCAAAAAATCCTTCACTGTAACTCCACAACACGAATAGTTAGTGGAGAGCAGGGTGAAGCTGTTAACTGCATACCACATTAGCAGGATGGTCTGTGGCCAGGCCAAAGTCTCCAATCTTCACATGGTCCTGTGAGTCAAGGAAGATGTTGACAGGCTTCAAGTCCCTGTGAATCATCCCCTTGTTGAGAGGAAACGAAAAGAGATCTGTTTGGTCATGGGTTATTAAAACATGGCTTCTTTCTTGTTAATGCTTATGCAGCTGATATACTGTACCTGCTCGTGGATGTAAGCCAGGCCGTCCAGTATTTCCCTGAACAGCCTCCATAGCCGATTCTGGTCCTGATGCAGGCCGTGGTCTATGGTGTCTCTTAAAGTGCTCTTTTCACAGTACTCCATCTGTCAGGAACAGAAAACATGTGTTATATGTGCAACAGAGACCTCTAGTGGTTGAAAATGGAGCATGGAGGTGAAGCTTACTTGTATGTACAAGTAATGTACTATGAAGGGTTCTGAGTCTGTGCTCTCTGTTGCGTTGGTCACTTGCCGTTTGTTTGACTCAACCTGAGGAAAGACACATCGCTGTTTTTATTACACTGTAAAAAATGTAGACACTGAGAAGGACAAACAAGAGGCGTGAAAAGTCAAACCTGTGACATCTCATCTGTGCTTTCATCCCCATTGTCGAAGATGATGTCACTCCGCGAGTCACTATCTGACGGCCTAAAAGCAGAATAATAATGATAAAAAGTGGTTTAGCAAAAGTTTGAGCAGGATTAAAGTCTCGCCGTTAAAAAAACAACAAAAAAGACAACTTACAAAAAAGAGGCTCCAAAAACATCTTCTTCATCATCATCGTCCTCATCATCACTAGACTGGTGTCCACTGCACTTGGCGCTGGAGGACCTCTCGATTGAGGTGGACCACTCCACAGAGCTCGACAGGACTGGAGGCGGCGCAATGTCCTCTATGTTGTCGGGGAGGCCGAGTTCATTGAGGCGCTGAGGATGAGCTCTGCCCTGAGGAGGCCTGTCGGGTGTGCTCTGAGGATCTGAGCTGTCGGTGCTCAGCACCCCTGTGGAGGGCTTCTCGTGGGACTTCTCGATCCATGCATTGTAATAGCGGACGATGTTCTCATGGTTGAGGCGCGAGAGCAGCGTCACCTCGCCTTTGATCCGTCTGAACTGCTTACTGGCTGGGTTGACCTGGATGCGCTTCACAGCGTAGTAACAACCATCTAGCTTGTTCTGAACCTGGAGGTACAAGAGAGGGAAAGATATGGATACTAAGAAAGCACAAGCAGCTGTTTTGCCAGTGTGATGTCGTCTTACAATAAAGCTTGTGTATGACACAAAGGACAGGTACCTTAATCACAGCACCAAAGGCTCCTTTTCCCAGAAGCTGCAGCTCCTCAAACTCAGTGACGTAGCGTGAAAACGGACTCTGCACCCCGGAGCTGAATGGAGCATTGAGGATGTGACTCCGTGGGATGACTGAAGACGCAAAGTCCTCTGCGAGATCTGAGATGACAGGGAAAAAAACAAATGCGACAAACTGTTTTCAATTTTTAACCGAAAAAATACCCTCAGGTGTCCCACATTTATCTATTTTCTCTCTCTTTTCAACATAATATGCACAACAGTATGATATCACAGATTTGGGGATGGGATTAACTCTTGACCAGACTGACCAGAAGAATTGAAGCACCTGTAAATTAAAGTACAACAGACCTGCAATAAATGTTAAAAATCTCCTCAATTTGCTGCAATTACCTGTTAACTGTTCACTGTAAGCTGCTTATCTTTAAATTAATTAATTAATTAATTAATTAAATTATTATAACTATTGTTTGGAGAAAATAAATTATCTGAAGACATTACCTTAGGTCCTACAAAATTGTGATTTGTCCACTGTTCACTGTGTATTTCATAGAAATACATGATTAATTAAAAAGGAAAATCATAATAATAATATAATAATAAAATAACAATAATTATTCCACCTCATTTTGTTTCATGGAGGCGTGTGGTGGCATGTGTGTATCACCTTCTGGGCTGTTATCCTGATAGTGTGGCAGGTTTTTTGGTGATGGAGGTTTGAGGAAGGAGTGATCCAAGAGCTGCTGGGTCGTCCAGCGTTCAGCATCATTCAGGCACACACACCTTCAACACAGAGACACATACAGTGTAACGTACAGTTCCACTGTACTCTAACCTCTGGCAGTGTTCTGGGAAAATCCAGTCTATTGTACTAAATCCAGACAGTGCTTGTGGCCTGCTGACAACACAAAGCAGACATACTGTATCGACAGCACAGAAACAAGGTCTGATGGTCTAAATGAATCCAACGAGTTAGTTTGTTGGAATGACGCCTCTCTCGGGATGAAATCTGTGTAGAAAACAACTTAATCTGAAAACCATTTTTGAAATGCCAGCAATGTTAGCAGACAGACAGCCTATAAAACACCATGACCTAAAGGAACAAACCAGTGTTTTTGCATGTTAAGCCTATTTACAACAAATCACATGTGCTTCAAATTACAGCTAAACATTTTCCAAGGCATAGTCCTCACCAGAGAGTTTTAGAGTTCTGAATGTATTTTTCCTCCCTTCCAGGCAATCACTGGTTTCCATTCACTACTGTACATTATGAAAATCAACTTTTATGAAGCCTGACGTGAAACTTGCTTGAGTTTCATTCGTGATACCTCTCTGCGTACAGCTGCAATAATGATTAAATTAACTAATTAGTCAATGAAAAAAAAGGAATCTGTGAAAATTGATTAATGGTTAAAGTCATTTTTCAAGAGAATCCCAAACACACGATGGTTCCAGGTTCTCAAATTTGGGAATTTGCTACTTTTCTTTGTCTTTTGTTGTGGTTCATTGAATAATTAATAAACATTTGTTGGTCAGACAAAACAAGATATCTGATGATGTCACCTTGGGCTCTAGGGAAGATGGGCAAATTCACTGTTTTCTGATGCTGTCGAAACCAAGCAATTAAACATGTAATTGAGATATGAAAATAATAATTTGTTGCAGCCCTACAAAATTATGTTGAGACTTTCTTTACATTTCCCTTTAATGATAACATGACTCTGGATATGGTTGCCTGGAAGACAAACAAAATCGAAGTCTAAAACCCTGCAGTAAGGTTTGGAAAATGGTCAGTACACAGTACATCATTTACAGTAAATGGGCTGAAACTCTGGTATAGTCGTTTAAGAAATTGGCGAGGTGACCATCCATACATACTTGTGGAGGAAGTCCTGGAAGTCACCAGGCAGGTTGCCTGGCACTGTCACTGGATATTCCTTCACCTCTTTCCCCTGGCTCAGAGCGAGCAGCATCAGCCCCAGGTTCCACACGTCCCCTTTCTTGCCCGTTTTCGTCGGCATCGCTGTGTCCTCGGAAAAACGCACGTGGGCTTGCTCGAAAATGTCCTCTTTGCAGATATCGGCAAATCTCTTCGACAGGCTGTAATCAGTCAATCGAATGTTGCCCTCGGAGTCCAGCAGCACACTCGAGGCCCCCAGCTGCTTGTGGACCACAGAGTTGGAGTGAAGGTAGTCGAGGGCAGCCAGCAGCTGGGCCGTGTAATGGCAGAGTTTATCCAGAGGGACCGGAGTGTGGCTGATCAGGCTTTGGTTCAAGTTGATCCCAGAAACATGCTCCACCAGCAGGTTAACCACGATGCAGTCCTCCTTCTCAGAAGAGCTCAGCGCCTTGTAATGCACCAAGTTGGGGTGATCCATCCTCAGGAGGGAGTTGAACTCATTTTCTGCCCCGTGGATCTACACGAAAATTCAAATGGAAGTAGTTATTGGTGATAATTTTAATAAAGTATACTGGCTTTCAGATGTATTAGACCTAATTTTAACTGCTTCTTCTCTACTTGCCTGCTTTTTACAGTTCTCAATCTTTCCCTTCTCCTGGCTGGTGAAGAACTTGCCCATCCTCTTGTTCCAGCGCAGCGACCACTCGTAGATCACCACAAAGTCTCCCGAGTATGCCTCAAATCCATAATAAACGTTGCGGCCGAGCCTCTCGCTTCCACCTGTCAAGACACATCAACAGACACAAATTTACCAGCCGTCTTACTAGGGCGATACTGAGCCACTTTGCACCACAACAAACAGCTGCGTCGTCTCAGACTGTTCTCACCTAAACTTTTCCCTCTGTGGACAACAAGTTCTCCAAAAGTGCTGCTGTTGAAGTGAAGAAGCTCCTGTGAGCGATGGTTGTCTTCATTTATTGTGTCACGTCTGGTAAAACAGACACAGCTCTGAGCATTATTAGAGCATTTCTTAAATTTGAGATGCATTTTGCACCTGGAACGTGCCCAGCTAGCTTGCCGTATACCTGTGACGTGTGTTTGAGGTAGTCCGACGGCGATTTCCTTTCTTGGCTTCAGTCAGCTCGGGAGGAGCTCTGCCTGGGCTTGGTGGGCTCTTCCCTAACAGGGAGGAGTTAGCAGACACTGGCTGCTCCATAGTCTCAAGTCGTTCCTGTGAATATAATTAATGCCACAGAAAAGGAAAATTACAACAACAAACACGTGAGCTTTGCTGCTCTTCTGTAGAGATCAGTAGAAATTGTGCGGCTCAGGCACCTGTTTGGCGATTTCCTTTCTTCTCTTTTCCTCTCGCTTCTCCTCCTCTCTTCTTTGGATCTCAGCTATAATTTCTTTTTCCTATATAGGTGAAAAATAAACATCTTGTTCAACCAGAATCTGTGTCAGTTGTTGAATGCTTGCTGATCATGATAATGTTATAATGATTTGGCTTAAGTTACACAGAAAAGATAAGATAAAGCAAGAATAAATTCTAAATCCTTTGTGAATGGGCAGGACAAAGTGATTTGTTTTCTGTGTCCCCTGCTGACCATCTCCTCCTCCTGTTTGCGCTGCTGGTCTATCCTCTGCTGCTCCTCCAGGGCTCGCTTCTCCTGCTGCCTCTGCTGGTTCTTCAGCATCTCCTCGTGGAAGGAGCACGACGGAGGCTTGTTGTGCTCGCTCAGGAAACCCTGGATATGGTCTGCTAGCTCGTAAATCATCACCTAGGTGGACAGGTACAGGTGTTGATAGTAGTTTGTGTGTATATGTGTGTGTGTATGTGTGTGTGTGTGTGTGTGTGTGTGTGTCCATCCTCACCTCCCCACATCGCACCGCTGCCAGCTTGGTGAGTTCACTCTGGAGGTTCTGGAGGTTTTCATTGGAGAGGCCTTTGGCATTCTTCAGCTCCAGCTCCGGAGGCCTGTTGGTGCCCCAAGATATTATGTTACCAAGACTAAAATGATCACTAGTAAACCGTCAGATGACATTTAGAGCTCCACACTTGGTCTTTGTACTGATTTTGCCTGGATTACCAACAGGCATGGTGGGCTGTAATCATGTGAGCCCTTGTGGATAAAACCATTTTTATCTTATTCATTATTATTTATTTATTTATTTTTTACAAATTTGTTATTAGTTAGATATTAGATCGAAAAATTGGGAGAAAATTCTGTCAAATCTGTAACATTGTAAAAAACAAAAGCTGCTTTTATAGCTTTGATTCCTAACTTTTATAATAATAGAAACATTGTACTTGCTGGGCACTGGAAGGAACACGTATAGGAATTGGAGGGGATGAACAATGCTGATCACAGACTGTGGGTTGATGTTAAGGCAGTAGTAGGGCCCTATTAAATTACATAATTGTCCAGGGGCTCACTAGCCTGTGAATCCAACCAAGATTAATACAAATACTTTGCCTGATTGTCTAAAATAATGTAAATGGGGCAAAATTTTGATTTAAATCAGAGACTATCTGATCAAAGAAAAAGTAAACAAGCTTTGGTCAGTAGGTTCAATACCCTGCACCTTAGACACTTGACTGCTTGTCATTTTTCTTTCCTTTATCAACCTTCATAAGATTAGAGTATTAGATTAGGTTTGATTTACAGATTAGATTATTTCAGCAAGATTCCTCAGAAATCTGTCTTCTGTCAAAAGACAGAAAAACTATGTTTCACATTGAAGACACAAAATAAAGGTCTGTGGCACTCAATTTCTTGTGCTAGAACATGTGAGTGTAGAACTCTGTTGAAACTATTCTTTAAATGAATACAGTTGAAAATGCTGTTAACATCAGAGGTGCCATTTTAATGCTTCGGAACTACTATTTTTACAGCAGGAAAAAGAAATAAACAAAAAAGCCTGCCAGAAATATTTTTGTCTTATGAAAATCTTGCAATGTCACTTATCAGAGTCCCACCCTCAGATAAATATCTCAAGTATTTTCTAGCTTTTTTTTGTTTTCTGAATCTTCATAGAGATAAGTGTCCACATTCTTGGAAATAGCATTTTCTGAGGCTCGTCATTCTATGAATTAAAATTTTGCAAAGAACAATGTTAAGGTTAAGAATGACTGGAGTTTTGAGTTGTATTGAGAGCATTAGATATAAGCTTCCCTGACAATGTGTTTCTCTGAGAAGTAGTTTTCCACATCAGTAGGCAGACAATTAATCAACAGTGTTCCAACCACTCAGCTTCTATATAACAAAAGCTTCTTTCTTTTCTGACACGATGCTTTGCAGACTTTGGAGGCAGCTTCATTACAGTTAAAGACAAGACTAAATTTTTGTTTTGGAGCTGCTGATCACTATGAGCATGGATGCTTTGCAGTGCAGTGGCAATAATGGCCATGGAGAATACATGGCAAAGGTCAGGGGGTCAGTACTCACACGTCTGGGTATGTGGGAGGACATTTGACCTGCAAGTCCACAGTCACGTAGCATTCCTGCCCGTTGTTGAGCCCGTTGGGCCGCAGGCACAGGTGTACCTCTGGGGGTCTTTTAACCTGAAAGTAAAGACAACAAATCCTCAGTGGTAGTGGGGTTTAATGCAGGTAAGCGTGGTATCAACTTCTACCCATCATCTGCTCACTAAAGGGCAATGCTAACATCTCTAGCTACCTTCCATGGATCCTTGTTCCGGAGATCCTGAAAGTCATCTCCAAAGATAGAGGCGAGGGCTTCTAGTTCATTTTCCTGCTGGACCGTGTGGTCGTCTGTCCCATCTGCTGGAGTGTGCTGACTGCTCATTCTTCTGCCTCGGCTACATGGCAGTCCTCCTGTCCTGTCACTCTCACACAGTCGTCAGATACAAGCAGGAAGAGAAGTCGTTCCGCCGCCGCCCTCCGCCCCTCCGTCTTTTGGTAGCCTCAAACTTTAGCAGACAAACGCCTCGCTGTTATTTAACTATTCAATGATTGCTAACTTATCACACAGGCGACCATAACAGTGCTACAACTGTCGCGTGGCTGTTGCAACTACGCAAGCAGAATGTGTCGCACGTGAAACGTCATCACGTTGCGTTTTTAAAAAATGGCCACTAGAGGGCAGAAATGTTGCTAAACCGTGCTAAACTGATCCTGAGAGAGCATGGGTGTATTATAAGAGCTCTAATAATACATCCATGTGAGAGAGGCATTTGCTGGCTTCAGATCCTTTACCTTTAGCCAAAGTGGAAGTACCTCACTGTAGAAATGCACCTGCATTAAAAAATATGTGCAGGTCTGTGTTCATTTCAGCACTGCTCCTGCATCAGTGAGAGGGTCAAAGGTCAAGATTGATATATAACCTAGGATATATGAAAATCCTAGGTGCATAAATGAACACAAACGTGTTTACTGTAAGGCCTAAAATGCAATGTAATGTTGTGAATATTAGGGGAAGAATATTACTCAACAGGAAATGTGACACTGTGCAGGATGCATCATGAACAGGGTGAACCACTGACTTACAAAGGCTGTGCGAAAATGTTCTCATAACTCTTGTAGAGAGAAAAGTACAACTGCAAGTTATTTCACTTGTCTACATGGTATTTAAGTGCATAGCAAACATTGTAGTATGCAGTGTGTCAATATGCAACTTCCCACTAAATCTTCATTTAGCTGAACAGGTTATATAGACACAGTGGAGCTGTGCCTGAGGGTGGACAAAGTTATTGTGCCCCTGTACACATCTCATCAGGACTCTTACTTGGCCTTTGCAGGACGTTATTATACTGTAACATTTGTCATTTAGGAGCTGAATCGGGGTATGTTAGGCCATAGCAGTCATGGATTTAACTGGTAATTTTGGAATAAAAACCTTCAGTTTTCTGAGGAGATACAGCAGCAATAATCTGGCACAATTCTTCCACAAAGTTGTGGGAAAGAAAGAATGGTTGAAATCCAAGCAGAGGAGGCCAAGATATCCCATAACCTTTAGTCCCTCGTCTAGCTTTAGCTCTGAAAACACTGGAGCCTACGTTTCCCTCTATGCAACCAGTACCATCTTTTCTCTCTATAGAGCAAATGTGACATCTTTCAAAATCTACACCTCCAGTTTGCAATCAGACTTTCTGTTATGAATTTATAGTCTCCATGCCAAAATCCATATAATCCTGATGACACCATCAGGGTTATTTTGTCAAACTTGACAAACTCCTCCAGAGACACAGAGGACACTTTTCAATGGCATCTTTATCTACAAAGCTTCAGAGAGAACACTATCTCTCTCTGTTGCTTGGTAGAAAAGCCTGATCATGAATCACACCTCCTTTTTTCATGTATCAGAACAGCATTAATCCAATCTATTAAAGTCTTCTTTGTTAAGCAAATAACTATGAGATGCTTCAGCTGCATCCAGCCTCTATCTGTGAAGATAGGGAGGAAATGTAGCTATAAATAGGAGGCACTGCAATCTGGTGGGGCAGTGTGGAGCAGAGGAATGTTCTCACATACCTTCAGCAATGATATAACCTCACATATTACATACTGCTCTCCTAACATCTGAGTCATTCTTCCTTACCTGAAGGCCTGAGTCAATACATTTATTTAATCGTACAAATACATGATAGATATTCCCTGGGATCAGACCATATATGATATTTTCTATGGGAATGAAGCTGTATTAACAAATACTATGTCAAAGTCCTGCATAGATGAGAGTATTACCTCTTAAGGTACAGTGTACATCAAGGAAAATTTACAGCTATGTGGGTGGAACAAATATGGAGTTCCTCTTTGCAAACTCGCAGCTCATGAACCTCAGTGGCTGCACATTAATGACTCTGTTGCTCACCATAACCCTACAAGGAGACAGCTGGGCCAATCAGGGCGTAGCACTCACACCGACAGGCCACTCAGACAGCCAGATCAGACACAGAGCCCGACTGGCATTACCATCAGCTGTTCCACACGTTGAGGAGGCTCAGCTCACATACCAGCAGCATGGTTCACAGACATGTACTATGTTTTCATCTCCTTAACAAGACACCAGTGATGCTGTCTTGACTGGGTCATCATAGTGGGCTTTCTAAGACAACACACATGCAAGTATGCATTGTTTTAAGTCACAAAGTGGCATATTTAATAAAGCTCATGAAATGTTTTAATCTTTAAAAATGCAAATTACTCTTTGTGTTCTTTTCAGAAGTGGTATTCATGTTAAATTTTTTTTTGTTGAAATAATCCGATTGATAATCAGAATGAAGATGCTTGTGGGTTGGACTCCTTCATACACACACTTCCTTTCTTATTGAGACCTACCAATGATATTCCATCACATTATTTTCCAGACTTTTTGATTCCCTGCCAATATTTGATTAAAACTGTGTCAGTCAAGTCCCATCCATGTATCTAAAACACACGTTCCTCTGGCTTGTTGATTTTTGCTGGCAGCTCTTATTTGGACTTGTGTGAACCCCCCAACCCCCACCCCCCCCGGCCCCTCCCCCTGCTCTCTAGACCCGGTCTGGGTCTTATTTAAGGGGCTCTCCTCACCCTCAGCCTTTGTCCCAGTGGAAGCATCCGTCTACCAGTGCACCTTGGTGAGTACATTTTGCAGCTTGTTTCACAGTATTTGTCTGTGTCGTTCGCGTGATCACTTTCATAAAGTCCATTGGTTGTGCTTTGAGTTGATGATACTTAGATGAATGATTGGATGATGTAACTCCAGCTAAGTAATGGTTTCCTCAAGTTGTAATTACTAACTGAACTTGTGAGTACAGTTAAAACTGGAGTTACTGGTTATGCTGGCTTGGTAGCCATGGTGATATTGAAATTGACGCTGTAATTATTAGATGATGTGATTTCCTGTGTTGAATACACCCCACGGTATGTAAGATTTCCATGGAGAAGCATAGACATCTGCTTTTATCTCAATCAAATCATAACAGTGCTCAAAAGCTAGGGAGAAGTTAGCCAGATTCACTCATGTTCCAATGAATGAATTTAATTTGCAGCTGGGGCACACAACCAGCCATGTAGTAAAACAAAAGTGTTACAGTGTGGCGACAGATGGGTGCTGCCCTGGCTCTCTGACAACCTCTCTCTAGACCTGAAATAGCAGGAGATCCATGAGTCAGTTGTTTCACCCTGTTAAGCACAGTGGGGTTGCTGGGCTTAAAATAGATGACAGGTCTCTCTGTTATGTCCCTTTTTGGTGCTACCTCAGCAGCTCTGAGATGTCCCAGGAACAATCATGGCTGTGGAGATATGGTATCAGTAGTTGTACAACAAGGTTAGAACCAAAATAGGATCCAAAGGCATGTCTAATTAACTCTCTATAGATAGCGACCATTGAGGTGGGTTGAGTTAGTGTTTGAAAGTGATAATACCTTAAGAACAGCTTGAAGATAGTGCTGGCAGGCCTTCAAAGGCACTGTGGATTACAGCTAATACATATATTAATCATAGGCATGACTGATTGATTCACTAACTTTTCCACATATAGCAGGTCTGGTCACATCATCGGCCACTCCAGTGATATAAAGTGTCCTGTTCAATTATAACAAGCCTTCATGCTATGCAATCTATGATGGGCAGTTAAAACAGCTGCTGCTAACACCCAGCCTAAACCTTCTTGCCTTGTGTTTCCACCCCACCCCCAACCCCCGCCACCCCTCGAATCTTAGACCACCCCAGTAAAGCCTAATCATGTGTGACGACGACGAGACCACCGCCCTTGTGTGCGACAACGGCTCTGGCTTGGTCAAGGCTGGATTCGCCGGAGATGACGCTCCCCGTGCTGTCTTCCCTTCCATTGTTGGAAGGCCCCGCCACCAGGTACGCTTAACTCTGTCCCCCCTTTGGTCCTATTTTGTGTTGTAATAACAAAAGTAAAGCAACTTCCTGTATCTTATGTTGCTCTTATTCTTCCTCCCTCAGGGTGTGATGGTGGGTATGGGTCAGAAGGACAGCTATGTAGGTGACGAGGCCCAGAGCAAGAGGGGTATCCTGACTCTGAAGTACCCCATTGAGCACGGCATCATCACCAACTGGGATGATATGGAGAAGGTGTGTGTTGACAGTGAGACTCATTTACAACATTCATGGCTGTTGACCCTCTGCGTTCTTGAGAATTCACAGCCACTATCATAAAGGCTGCTTTATTTTTAGATTTGACACTTTATCTAAAGACCTGGTTGTTGTTTACTCAGTTGACACATGTTTCAGTCCTGACATCAGCTGTTCTTCCTTGTCAGATCTGGCACCACACCTTTTACAATGAGCTGCGTGTGGCCCCCGAGGAGCACCCCACCCTGCTCACTGAAGCCCCTCTGAACCCCAAAGCCAACAGGGAGAAGATGACACAGGTACATCTGCCTCGCCACTTTACTCTTCTCACATATTTGTTTTTGGGTCAAGACAAACCTTTGACATTCTGGTTGCTTATTCTTGCAGATCATGTTTGAGACCTTCAACGTTCCCGCCATGTATGTGGCCATCCAGGCTGTGCTGTCCCTGTACGCCTCTGGTCGTACCACTGGTCAGTACACTGCAGTTTTAATTTAGTCTGTGATCAGTTTATGCAATAAGAAAAAGAGAGAAACTGTTCAGCATTCACACCCAGAGTGTGTCTTTTATCTGGATAGATTCCTGTCTCATTGTGAAGGGAAGGTGTTAATCCCTCTGGAGCAGGGGTTATGCTCAGTGATGTCAGCAGCATTATATAGTTTATGATGTGAGACATAGTTGAACAGGGCAGCCTTGTATATTACCTGCCAATCCTCACCTTTGCAGGCATGCGTAGCTGACTAACTATGGTCCTTTTCTGCTTGCTAAAGGTATTGTGCTGGACTCCGGCGATGGTGTGACCCACAACGTCCCCATCTATGAGGGTTATGCTCTGCCACACGCCATCATGCGTCTGGATCTGGCCGGTCGTGACCTGACCGACTACCTGATGAAGATCCTGACTGAGCGTGGCTACTCCTTTGTCACAACAGGTAGGTCAATGTTGTCATGGTTACTGAGTTTAATGCACATTTGAGAGGTGTGCGAGTCATTGTTTCTCACTATGTGAACTTTCTGCTTCTTAGCCGAGCGTGAGATTGTGCGTGACATCAAGGAGAAACTGTGCTACGTGGCTCTCGACTTTGAGAATGAGATGGCCACCGCTGCCTCCTCTTCCTCCCTGGAGAAGAGCTATGAGCTGCCCGATGGTCAGGTCATCACCATTGGTAACGAGCGTTTCCGTTGCCCAGAGACCCTCTTCCAGCCTTCTTTCATTGGTGAGTCATTCATTACATTTGTTTTTTGATGGTTCTAAGACATGCAGTATTTTGTCTCTGTGACAAAGCTCATCTGGTTTGCTTGCCCTCTACCAGGTATGGAGTCTGCTGGTATCCATGAGACCGCCTACAACAGCATCATGAAGTGTGACATTGACATCCGTAAGGACCTGTACGCCAACAATGTGCTCTCTGGTGGTACCACCATGTACCCCGGTATTGCTGACCGTATGCAGAAGGAGATTACAGCCCTGGCCCCAAGCACAATGAAGATCAAGGTAAGACAACTACAAATCTTATTATTCATGAAATTAACTGACCAAGTGAATCAGCACTTAGTTAAAAACTTAAACGGTGTTTATTCCCTGCCTAGATCATCGCTCCACCTGAGAGGAAGTACTCTGTCTGGATCGGCGGCTCCATCCTGGCTTCCCTGTCCACCTTCCAGCAGATGTGGATCAGCAAGCAGGAGTACGACGAGGCCGGTCCCTCCATCGTCCACAGGAAATGCTTCTAAACACACAACCAACCTCCTTTTGTCCATGCATTTGTACGTTGTTGTCTCCTGTATATATATGTGTATGTTCTATTGTAATAAAGATAAGCCCTTGTGAGAGTTTTTCTGGGACTGTTTTGTGACAGTTATATAAAGTTAATAGTTACAGTCATGAACTTTATGAGCAGTTATCAGCAGCCCTTGAAATCATGAGGACTATTGTCCCAAATTAATTCTGCTAATTGAGTTAGACTACGTGACTTTCTTAGAGATAGGACAGAGAAACTTTGTGATGTTAGTCATCAGTGGGTTTAACTTCCTGTGCAATACACAGTCTTTTTTTTTTTTTTTTTTTTTACCACTTCACAGTACTTAATGTTGCAGTCCATTACAATATTTAACTTGTTGGTCTTAATATGAGGATTGGCCCTGGACATCTTATTTTTTCAGTCAGTTGCAGTCCTCTTATTCTGTTTTGTGAGATCTTATTAAACATGCTGAACACTGTTTTCAAAAGCCGGATACTGGTTTATCAGAACGTGGAATAACACAAAATCAGCGTGAGCTAATAACAACAACCTAATCAATTCTGGGCGTTTGTTACAACGCATATAACGTGGTCGTGATAGGTGCAGTACAGTGGCATAATTGTCTGCATTTTCCATTTTAAAGGTTCGACTAATTTGAATTACAGAGCCAACCGCTTGTCAAGAAGCGTCCGCTTTAACATTCATGTGTGGCCCAACAGAAACCGCCCCGCCCGGTGAGGCTGTCTTGGTTTCTAAAACACACGCCACAGGGAATGTTATTCGAACCGCTTCCAGCCAATCAGAGCGCGGAGCGAAGGGAGCGCCGCTGTTTGAATGCTGTGCGGAAACAGACAGCCTCAGCAGCCTCGCAACCGATTTGACGAGCGAACCGTGGCACAATGCAGTTAGCTAGCTAAGGAATTAAATGTGGTGTAATCCATGCGTTTAAACGTTTGAGAAGAGGTAAACACCTATTTTAAATCGTGTGATATCGAGAAGCTGTTTTGTTTTTTGCTTTTCGACTGAGGCTGGTTAATGACCTAAATGTAACTAGCTAACCTAGCTGGCTGACGTTAGCTAGCTAACTGCATTGCAACCGAAGCATGAGCTACTAGACAGGTACTCCATAATGTAACACTGGTCAAGCCGTTAACATTTCCGTAAGACTGAGTAACTTTGTAGGTGTTACTGTTGAGGTTAGAGTTGGTAGACTGTCGTTGAGAGCGCGCGTCTTGTGAGCAGTTAAAATCCACAGGAGGATGACTTAGCGTCAGTAAGTCGGAAGAAAGTGACAAAGTTAGAGAGGCTCGGGTGAGAACGGCGCTGATGCAAGTGCGAATGTCAGTATTTACTTTGATCCTGACAGTTTAGAAAGTGAACGGACTGTTGCAAAGTTAATTTGAAAGTACGAGACAAATGAAAGTCATGGAGAGAAATGTGATGCGTCTGGTGGCTGTGCAGCACCTCCGAACGGCGTACGGGATAAAGACAAAGAACTGGAACAAAAACAAAGCAGCCAGCTGTAAGTCGACGACCAGCAACTCGGTAAGTGTAAAGAAAACCAATCACCAATGTATAGCGCTATTTACTTGTGTTAGATTTGCAGCGACTTTGAAACTTTGGACGTGATCATCTGTCATAGCAGAGCACGAATCAACAAGAGTATCAGTCTCGGACATGCTATTGTTTAGTCTATTGAATTTAATTAGCATATTACTGAATGCATGATCCCACTGATGAGACCCATTTGTTCGCATGCTGTTGTCACCCATGTCCGTCACTGCAGACGCTTTGTTTGGGTGCTCCCGGGAGTGTTCACGCCATAAATTTCTTTACCAGCAACAGAACAAGGCACAAAAAGGGCAATGTTTTCTCCTAAATCTTTATGGCACGTTGTTGTGATCTTTTTGGACATTACGACAAAAGAAAATTTAGGCTGCGCGGTTTAACTTCTACAGGATATGCCTGAATTTACAGGCAGCTAATTTGAAAATGACCACTGAAAGCCCCGTTTATTCTTGTGTACTTTACTTGTAAGTGGCCCACAGGAGTCACAAGGTTTGTTGAAAGAGACTTTGTGACTTGACAAATGAACACTGAACTTCCTCATTAGCAGGAGTTTGCCCTAAAATGTGGAGAGGGGGAAAAAAACTGCCTCAAACTTTAGCCCAGACTGTGTGAAGAAATCTAAAAACATGAAGTAACTGCTGCAATGAAAAACACTGGGTGGATTCAGATCATTGAGGTCAAAAGGCAACGTAAAGCGGCTGCTGCAGCTTTCATCATTGTTCTCAAACATAGGAAGGGTTGGCAGCCAGCCATCACATCTGACTTGAGACTTGTGCAGTGAAATTCCTGTCATTGATATACAGCTGATTAATCTATTAATCAACAGCTGACAGTGATCTATCTCATATAGTTCAGTCCCCTTTTTAAAAGATAACATTGAGCAGAATCAATGTCTAATTTTTTTATTGTTTGATTGTTCTCCTAGACAAAGGTTTTCGGGGCATCCCTGGAGAGCTTACCATACTATAATATGGAATGTGGCAGCGTGCCAAGGCAAGTGACCACGTCTATATACTTTTTCTTGATTTGGCAAGTTGTTTCTTGTTCCCATTTTGTCCGTTTTTATACTGACATTTCTCTGCCTCTCTAGCTTTCTGGTTGACGCATGTATGATGCTGCTGGCACATGTCGACACAGAGGGCCTGTTCAGAAAATCAGGCTCTGTCGTTCGCCTGAAAGCACTCCGGGTGAGTGATGACTCAAGTTGACCTTGCTTTCATTGAGGGACCTTGACCCCGGGAACCATCTTTAACACAACAGTGGCTGTTGTTCCATCTGTCCAGGCAAAACTGGATGCGGGTGAGGAGTGCTTGTCCACCGCGCTTCCATGTGATGTAGCCGGTCTGGTGAAGCAGTTCTTCAGGGAGCTGCCAGAGCCCGTTCTACCCACGGAGCTGCAGGACGCCTTCCTCAAGGCCCAGCAGCTCCCCACCGAGGAAGAGAGGACCTCTGCCACCATGCTGCTGTCTTGTGTACTGCCCGACAAAAACCTGAGCGTCCTACGGCACTTTTTCGACTTCCTCCATAATGTGTCAATGAGGTGCCATAAATCTATTTATTTTAAGTACTTTAGTGTTACATTTAACATATTTTTGTCAGTATCAATTACAGATATCCGTCTGTTTACTTGTGTTTTCCTATTTACCTAACTGCAGTTTTTTTCTTTTTCCTTGCTTAATCGCAGGAGTGCAGAGAATAAGATGGATAGCAGTAACCTGTCTGTGATATTGGCTCCCAACCTCCTTCACTCTGGAGATGGCACAGAGAAGATGAATGCCAACACTGAGAAGCGCCTCAAGCTTCAGGCAGCTGTAGTACACCGTTTCATAGAGAATGCCCACAACTTTGGTACGACTCAAAGCATCTCACCTGCACTTTCTCTGTGTCATTCTTACACTGTTGCTTTAAAGAGCTTGTCTGTGGCAGGTGTGTTACCACAGTTCCTTCAAGCGAAGGTTCCAGCCATGATGGGCTGTGAGGCCGGGATTCTGTCCCCTACTCACGATGACTTTGAGGAGCTGGACTTAAACTCAGGGATGAAAAGGAGGAACAGACGCAGCTTTGGAGGTAAGACCACACCATCAGATATTTAATTTCCTTGGTAAAAGTTTGATTTTCTACATCCTACTATGTTTGCGAAGTCCTGGTTCTTTCATCTCCGCTGAACAGTTTTACATTACATCCAGTTAAAAGCCACAGCCGAGCTAAATTAAATAATATAATTTACATATTGTTCGGTTTGTCTCACATTTCAGATATGGTCAATGGTGCTCTGAATAAAATAAAAACTAACAGAACACCCACACATGCCACCCAGTCAGACTGTCTTGGTATGTACTGTGGTCAGATGAGATAACTGAATGTTGCTTGTCATGTGGTATGATGATTGCAAGACATGTGCATTGTCCTTAAAACCATAATTTCCTGCTCTTCAAACAAACTCTTTATTTCACTATATAATTAAGCTTCTAAAATGCATAGATTGGCATTAATTAGCAGCTGCTGCAATAATGAATGAATGTCATTTAGATAATGTGAAATCATGCTTGTCTTGGCTTTTGTCATCTTTGCCTGCCTGTCTGTCATTTGCACGAATCTGCTAATTGTTCTCGGCGCTTTGAATCATCTTTGGAATGTTTTCAAATATAAAAGGGCAAATCAAAGACATTTAAAGACCTTAATTCTTTTGTGATTTTTGCCAGTCTTTTCTTCTGCAACTCCTGTGATTGCAACACCGTCATCCAAGCGAAAACTTCCCTTGGAATCAGGTCACTCTTTTGGATTCTCAAACAAGAAACGTAGATCTGTCAAAAAGAACCTTGGGATAGATTTACTTCCCAATGCATTGTTCAGCGGAGTCTCCACTCCTGGATCAGGTATTGATGAAGGTTTAATCAAAAGGGCATTAACTATTCTGCTATCTCTAAACCTTGTGATTAACATGTCTCTCCTTTTTATATAATCTAGCTTATAGTGCTTCAGGTGTCTTGGACTCTTCCCAAAATGCCCCCTCCTCAGCTGGAAGGTCCAGACGGCAGTCAGCTACCTCTGCAAGGAGGAAGAGTCGACGACTTAGTAACAGACATGCTGTCAACAGGTACACACTTTCTTTGTTTTGAAATGATCATACCTTGGAGTGCATTGTGTGACACATTCATGTATTTCCCCCTTGACCTGCATTTGTGTTTAAAAGATTCATTTAAGGAGAGACAAGAGTCACTGACCTAAAAGCTATTGGGTATTTTTGACTTGTCTTACTGACATTTGAATCAATATCCTTTTCAGAGTTGAATCTGGAAAGGCTGGCTGCTTTTCTCCTAAAGTCGGCAAAAAAGAAGCACCACGCAAGTCTCTGCGCTTGCGTTTTAGCCTGGGGAAGAGCAGCAAAGACGCTGTAAGTGTGGTTGCCCGATAGACTTTCCACTTCTCTGGTTCACAGATTAACTGTGAAAGATGGTGTTAATCAAGTGCGTTTTCTGCAATTAATTGTATTAAAATCAAATAATATGTTTGCACATGGGATGTTATATTGGGGTAAACTGGTGCACAGAATCACTTTCTTAATGTGTAACATTCTGAGTTTACATTTAGTGGCTAACACATCTAAACTAATTCATGGTTTAAAGCCAATCTTTCTTTTTTTCAGAACCCTTACATTTGTAATATCAGAAAACAAACTGTTCATGCTTGTATGGTACAAAGCCATAGGATATTTCCCATGCCCAGTTTTAATATGTGAAGCACTCAGGTGAAAGGATGTTTTATACTATAAAGTATATACAGAGAACATATTGTAACCTGTTTTGGGTTCATTGGGTGAACTGTTAAAGGTTTAAGGTGCATGACTTTCTAATGCTCTATAGTTATATGTATATTCTTGACTTAATAAAAAGTTGTTGACCAACAAGTCCAGTATCTTGTTTCTTCTGAGTGATTTTTATCATCCTCTGAAGAACTAACCACAAAAGTCATTGAATTAACATATTAATGGTTACATTATGGGAAACATCTGTGGGGTCCTTTTTAACAAAATAATAATCTAAAGCTTAATTCTCCTTGAAGTTTCTTTCATCTTTCATTTCTCATTCCTTGCTGGTGTTAAAGGGATCCGAGTCCATTGGCTGGCGACTTGCCACTCAGGAGAGCACCACCAGTTTCCGTTTCACCCAAGAGACAGAGTTCAGTCCATCAGTTTTCCCTAGAAAAACCGAAAACAAGAGTGAGTACCCACTAAAAAATAATGTTCTATTGTAATGTTACAAACTATAATGTAGTCTTTAGAGTTCTAACACTTGCTAATATCCCACTTAACAGGCACCAAGTACATCAGTAAGTCTGAAGACAACCTGCTGACCCCTCAATGTGACTCAAGTGCCCACCGGACTTCATGGTGTGGAGAGACCCCTGTAGGAGCCCAGGCCTTCAGCGGAGGGTCCTTCACAGATACGCCCATGAACATGTGCCTGAAGGCCAACTACGTGTCTGAGCCAGCCATCGTCATAACCAAGCCCCCAACTGTGATCAGCCTTCCCAAGAAGCTGTGTTGCGCCTCCAGCGCTGAGAGCCTTGAGAGTGAGACCTCCATCGCTGAACCCCAGAGCCAAACCGGTCCCACCCTGCTGAAAATCAAGAAGGCCTTCACAGAGTCAGGCAGCGACCTCCAGGCTGTCGTACAGGAGTCCTGCAGCTCCGCCGGAGCAAATTTGATAAAACCGCCAGACAGCGTCCCAGTGCTTCCACCAGGGACTCCTATAACCAAAGTCCTGTCTGCGGACACTGAAGCCTCCAGCTTCCCAGCTCAGCAGAGCCTTCTGGCTAATGAACAGAACATTACCTTTGGGCAGATTGAAATTGCTGCTTTGTCTCCTTTGCATATTGATAGTGTAGTATTTGAAACTGGTGCGTTCTCTAGTCCAGCAGTAAAGGCTGATAAAGGTTCTCTTAGTGCAGCTCCTGTCAGTAGCCATAATAGCTCTGTGGTAGGAGACAGTGAAAGTGAGGCAGAGCAGGTGAACTGCAGCAGGTTGATTGAGGCGCTGGACATCCAGAGTCCTGCTCACTTCAAACTGGGTGTCATCTCTGGACTGCAGTCCACTCCTTACAAGCCAGGCCTTGAACACAGACATGAGCTCGGTACACCTCCTAGAGTTGGTACTGCAGTTAGAATGGTACAAGAAAAAGATGAGTTTTCCCCAGAGATTGGTACCAAAGCCCAAAACCAACAACCCCTCTCACCACAAAGCCTGGAGACTGAAAAGCGCCGGGTGGCAGACCACATTCAACACTTCAACAAGCTCACCCTCCATTCTCCCAGAGGCTCCAAGGCCATACAAACCAGGTCACCTCTCAAGTTCCAGCGCACCCCTGTGCGTCAAACAGTCCGCAGGATAAACTCCCTCCTGGGAGAGAGCAGGAGACCAACTAGAACTGTAGATCTCACCGCCTGCCAGAGCAGTCAAGTGGTGAAGGCGGTGAGCCTGGAGAGCGGCCTCTCCCCTCACCCACAGCTGCAGCCTTACCCGGGGGAGCCACAAGTGGGACGGGCCAACAGCATGCGTCTCACAAAGAAACCACCTCCAGTCCCACCCAAAAAGCCAAACACCTTGACCCGTAAACCCAGACCCTGTGCTTTAGGTGACGTGACCAACAAGGTCCAACCAAAGACCAAAGTGGACTCTTGTGTCCCCGATCCATCAGGAGCTCAGAAGCCTTTTGTGCATCAGGTTGCAGAGAAAGACATGAACCATTACAGAGGTTCACCCAGGAACCCTCTCAACCAGGGACGACTGCTGTCTGCCACCAGGCCTGTTGATTTGTAGTTCATATTCTTTTTGCCTTTTCTGTTTCCTCTTATTATGCAGGCTTCTGTCTGGTAAAACTACATGACATTAAACATTCCAACTTATATTATCCATATTTTCAGGGTTTTAATTTATTTGTAGCTACTGTAGGTTCTGTTTGTGTTGTGTTAGGCCTTATTGGGAGATATTCATATGCCTTATCTGTTTTACTTTAAAAGTAAAACAACTTTAGAAACAAAATATTGACACATATCAGCCTACAAGATTACGATTATGTTAAGTAGTGTTTAGATTGTAGTGTGCAGACCAAATTATGTGACATGTGATTGATGGTATGACTGGAAATGTTTTGATTGACTATTATGCTTTTATTTATGCATTTTATATCTAATCCATAGGTAGATGTGTAAGAAAACTGTTTGCTGAAGCTGTATTTTTTTAATTACAGAATATTTTCTTACTATTTTTGTCAAGAACAGAAAAGAAAATGCACCTTTTGTTGGATTTTATGAAAAAAAAGCCAAGCAGTATTGATCAAATCATCTGTCTATTGCAGTCCCTTAATTTCAAAACCATCAAACAGTGAAATGCTTTGCCAATGTGAACTGCTTCAGACCAATAAAATCAAACAACACATGCAACTTTGTGTCTGGTTGAGTTCCTCTGTTTGGAGAAAGTTGTTGGCACTTGTTGGAGCCACAAGGGGGAGACATACAATCACTTCTCAGACAGGATCAGACTGATGTGTTCAGTTTGCTCATACAGTGACAGAGTTCAGGAATTCATTTCAAAACCACAAAGGTGAAAGGACTCTAGACTCCCTTGTTGCATTAATATCTGGATGTAATTTACTAATCAACTGATTTCTTTGTGACATTTCTTTGAACAAAGTTGGCTCTGGCACATTTGAAAAGATTTAGCATTTCTGGAGATTCCCTCACAAAATAAGCATATTTCTTTGAGCCTGGCAGTGAAAAATGAAATAAATTCCCATATTTGAGTAATAAAGCTCAACACACTATGTCAACCATCTTAAAACTTTTCTTTTTTTACCTGTAAAGAATCTGAAGAGTTTCCAGTCATGGGGTGAAGGTCAAAATCATTCCTTCAGATTTATTCTCCACAGTTCTTTGGGAGGCTTGCACGCTTTTCATGTGTAGTAGAACAGACTGGACTTGGACTAAATATCATGTTAAAATCTAACCTGTTACTACAGCTCCATGGTACCATTGCTGCAGTGACAGTAGAGCGCTGCCTGTTTACTTTGGTTTTATTCTCCACGTTGAGGCGTAGATAGTCCGGGGCCATGTGTTAGACAGATGAGTTTATGGTGAGGAAAGATGATGCAACGTTAAGCTACTGTTTACTTGTCTGAAACGACATGAAATATATTAATATTTATCGGGAATGTACAATACAGGGAAAATCCAGCAATGGAAATTAGAGGCTAATTAATCCTCATTAACCAACAGCACTGTACTGTAGGTTTATTTTCCAGAATATCATTAACAAATTTTTTTTTTGTTGTTGTTGCTGCTATTTTTTAGATAATTACTGCATTATAAGCAAACAGAAAACCTCAGCATCATCCAGGGGGATTTTTCACAACCTGGCAACCCAAAAAGTTTCTCTTATTAATGCCATAGACTGATTGATAAAGCATTGGTACATGGTAATTAAAAATCGGTTTACTAGGGGTTACAACTTCTAAACCATTTATATCAGAAATTATTACCAATATTTTTCTTTACTTAATTTGTACCATAGAGCTGAGAGACTTGCACTTGCCTGATTACTTGAGAAATTTGAGTCTGCATAACGTACCCTGGGAGCACAATATTTTAAAAGCAATGGTCATCTAACAGATATACTGCAGTGCTGAAATCCCCAGTCTTCTGTTTGTAGGCAAATTATATCCATTTCCATTGATTATGTAAACCTGTCTGTGACTCATAAAGCCCTCACTTTATCATGGTTGATGACTTTATGAAAATGAGATGCAGCGTTCCAGAAAAATCAGTAGTGATTCATTTCTCGAGCACAGGTTTGTAACTGATGGCTCAGTAATGTCTCTGGCTCTCAGATGTCCATAACGAGTTTACTCTGAATATAAATGCTGTCTATGCTGACGACTCACAGGTGTGTTTCTAACTGAGTTCATTATTAGATTGCAAGAATGTCCGTGTTTTTGCATGAGGATCCTGAACGCACCGTCTCGGTTTGGATATATTGCACAGTATTATCATCATGCTCCTTGTGATAAAAAACAAAAAACTGTTTTACTTTTTCCATGTGCGCATAAACTTCAGGCCTTCAGCCCTCCCTCCTCCCTCCTCTTCCTCCTCCCTTCTTCCCTGCCCTCGCTGTTCCTCGCTTGTCTGTTTTCTTGGAGTGGGTTCAGGGAAGTGTTGAGGGGGCGGATAGTTTTGATTTTCTCTACATCGTGCTTAGCCAATAATGTAGAGGGAACTGTTGTGCACATCTCAGCTGGCAGACATTTAAAAGGGAGACAGTCCGGCGCTGGAGCAATTTGTATTAAACCCCCCTCCACCACCACCACCACTGCCCACCCACCCCACCCGGCCCCTGTCTATGGAGCGGTTAGTCTCCCACCCATCCGCAGTCCCACCAGTGTACAGTCGACAGCAGTAGGTGTCTATCACCTCGGAAGGTGCCTTCACAGGACTGACAGGATCGGATCGTTGCGCTTGTTGCAGTGGAAACTCGAACAGGTGAGCGAGTTTGGACCATTTCCGATCGCTTACTTTTCACTTTATTTAGGTTTGTTGATCAAGGTAATTACTAAACTGCATGCTCGTTATCCACTGGTGTGCACGTGTGGATGCGTAGATGGTTTGTTAAACATCTTTTGGCTAAATATGGCAGCATTCTTTTGCGTTATGGATAACGTATCGCTTAAAGTATGCGGGTATAATTCTAATCATATATTTATATTTCTCACTGAGATGTTTAGACTGAAGTAATTCAACTACACCGTGATTTTGTTTTTGCACTTCATCTTCATTTTGCATGTGGTTTCCAAAAAAAAGAAAAAAAAAAAAAAGAAAAGAAAAGAAAGAAGACGAGCTCTTATCCGTGCGTTTTTACGCAGCGTAAAAGCTTTGACAGCTGTGCGTAACCCGTCCAGAGTTGAAACCGTGTAGGTGATGAATTATTCTCTTCTCCCCCCTTAAGGATGGCCAACTCGACGCGTATCTTTTGCAGTATGGTTTTCATCATCGGGTTGCTATCCTCTCCCGTGGATTCAAAAAGAAATCGAGGTTCTCAAGGCGCCATTCCTCATCCTGACAAAAACAACCCAAACGAATCGGAGCAGCAACCGCAGCCTCCGCAGGCGGGCTCCGGGTCCCGGCAGAGGCAGGGCTCTTCCTCGCCGGCCGACGAGGTGCTGGAGTCCAGCCAGGAAGCTCTGCATGTGACGGAGCGCCAGTATTTGAAACGGGACTGGTGCAAGACGCAGCCGCTCAAACAGACCATCCACGAGGAGGGCTGCGTCAGCCGCACCATCATCAACCGCTTCTGTTACGGACAGTGCAACTCCTTCTACATCCCCAGGCACATCCGCAGGGAGGAGGGTGCCTTTCAGTCCTGCTCGTTTTGCAAGCCGAAGCGTTTTACCACCATGACTTTCACTTTGAACTGTCCGGACCAGCAGCCACCCACCAAGAAGAAACGCATCCAGCGCGTCAAACAGTGCCGCTGTATATCCATAGACCTGGACTAAAAACACATAGACATGTGTTGAGTGTGTGTGTGTTTTCATATTCTTATTCTTCGCGGACAGGATTGTTGAGGCTGTCACACAGCCGAGAGCACGTGCCAGCCTCCACCTGGGGATACGCTCCACATATACGACGACTTTCAAGGCTGCCTACGTGTATGCTACGAATCTCTTCTTGCACAACGTGTGAACAAATATGGACAAGCCACTCACAAAGCTGAACCGCAACGAACATTTTTACTCCTCACCACTTTGCCAAGTTTGAAAACAAGCATCACTGCACGGCACGGGGACGTTGATTTGGAATGGGCACGTTTTACGCACGGCTTCCCCCCCCCCCCCCCCCCCCCCCGGTTTATTTAACAAGTCACTGTTCCAACCACTTACTGAGACGGGAACGCATTCCTCTCCAATTTTGTATATTTTTTACGTGTTTATATTACGTTTGTTAAACTGGATGTTTCCACTGTGTGGAATTTGACGGATGAGCGGCGGATATTTGTAAATGGAAAATGTGATTTTTTATTTCGATAGTCCAAGAATCCTTGGCTTAACCTGATTGATTTCTGTGAATTTCGAAGTCCATCAGCAAAGATTCATTTTTCTGTAAGTTGGGTGCCTGCTCAAATGTAGAGACAATAGGCTTCTCTGTTACTTAAAAGCGGACGATGTACAGCGATGGTTTATACAGTATAGAGATTAAATAGTTGTAAAATGTAAAGCCATCTTTGATGTAACCGGTTTGTTTATTCCTTTGATTAAATTATCCATGACAACGTAAAATAAACGGATGCTGGAATATCGTGCATATTATTTGCAACCTTACAGCTATTTGTGTAGGAAGATGTATTAAACGAATCCCTGCTCTCCTCCTGCATGGAGCCAGCATCTCGCTGAGACATTCACCCTCAGAACTTGGAATAAAATTTATCGTAAAAGTGGAAGTTTTATGAGGAAAAGTTACCTGCTCCAATTATCCCTTGAAATTATATCATTTAAATTCATTAGGGCAATATTTTTGGAGAAAAAGGGGTGGGGTGGGGGTGGGGTTCTGCCAAAACCTGAACAATCCAACATTTAATAAATAGGTATCAAATGTTTGATTTTTTTATCCCTTTATAATGGGAAAAGAGATTATTCTGCAGCCATCCATACTGAATATCAACCTTTCCATTATAATACACTCTATGTTCTAAGCCACCATCTGTATGATTACTTTGGTGTTAGAATATCTGGAAGGCACAAAACGTTGTAATAATGTCCATCTTATTCAGTTTCACATTTCTAAAACCTTCTCTTAAAACAAACTTCCACTGGCAGAACAAATTCATTATGTGAACAAAGCTAATGACTTTATTTCATGAGGTTTCCAGGAACAAGTAAAAAAAAAAAAAAAAAAAAAAAAAAAATCCAAAAATGAGCTTTAATTGAGTGATTTAATTCTGACTCATAGTTTATTGAACAGCCGAGCTGAATTGTGAATCATTAAATCCCCCTTTGATGACTCAGGTTTCTTACATAAATATCACATTCTCTTTGGTGCAGGCCTAATGGAAGCGTTGACAGGCACAACATTTGGAGAAATTGGTTTAACACATATTCCAAAGTCTTTATCCAAAATTAGTCTTGAGGTTTGTTCGGCATTCAGTAGTTTATTCTTGAAATTTAAAACAATTCCATAAATTTTACAGAGCACCTATATGAGAGCTACTGAAGGTTACATGAACCGACGTACATACAGTAGAGGCTACAACAATTCCTTGGTCAGTGTCAGTTGGTTTCTTTTTTTTCTGTTTGTTTTTCAAACCCTCTGAAGTAAAACATAGCAGTTTAAAGTTATGAAATATCTAGATTTTTTTTCCCCAATACAAAATAAATGGCACACATGAAAAGACTTTGGAGGGTTAAAAAAAAGCAATTCAAGGTGCAGTTTTATGGATATACTCTGATAATCGAAGTCTGTCTGAGGTATAGCAACTGGCATGGCTTCAGGTGATATGCTTACACGTTTTAAATACCCAAAATACAACCCTCATCTCTCCAAAATTAAACAGGAAAAAGGCAACTGTCTTCATTCTATGCAAATTACTCCAAAATATATCTTTCATCTGATCTGACTGACGTGTCAGGCAGCTTCTCAGTCAATTCGATTACAACTCATAAAAATACAGCCTCAAAGGGATCAAAGCTAGCGTTTTTCTTTTCTTTTTGGCATAAAATAAATCTTTCCCTACATAAATATACTTTTCTTGAATGATACAGGAGTGTGGTTACAGCTTAAATTCTTCAAAATAAAACATCAAGGTTAATACACTTTCCTAGAAACTAAAAAAAAAAAAAAAATCTAATAGGATTTCAGGCAATACAAGTAGAAATATTTAACAAGGAAACCATACTCTTGCATAGGAAAAGAGGTGCAAAAAAGTGCAAGACATCCAAAAAAATGCAGGCAGTTAGCATAACATGGGAGTGCGGCTGATAGCGAGCTACAACGTACAGCTACTGCAAGCAGGAAAGTGCTTAAACCCGTGCTGGACACGACGTGACGTACAGCGCTCGATGGAGGGATTAACAACTTTGTATTCTGATTCTCGGGTGAAAGGGTGCGTGGCCAAATCTTGTTTTGTTCTTCTAATGTTTTTAAGTAAATGTGTGTGTGTGTGTGTGTGTGTGAAGGCTCCGAGGCTCAGGAGGACCAGACTCGCCGCCGGGTCCTGCTCTACTCTTCTCTGGCCGTCACCCAGGAGAGGTCAGCCTGGTGCAGTGAAAACACACAATAAAGTGAAACCTCCACGTACAGATTTCATACGCACACTCGCTTTTATATGCAACATGTCTTCATCTGCCCTTGAAGCCCAGAGCAGATCATTTATCATACTCCTTGAAGCCGCACGGTCCCTGCTGATTCTACAACATGACATATTTACAAGACTTTTAATGAGCCATGGTGAATGAACGGGTATTGGCTACAGCAGAGGACACTGGGAGCTGCTTTCTTTCTTACCGCTGCTCCGGGAGAAAGATCTGTTTTGTCAACAGGGATTTTCCTCTGAGCAGAAATCGCCAGGAACAGGAACAGCAACAACGTCTTAACACTTTGAATATGTTGGAGCATTTACAACACACATGCTGTCTCAGGTAACGCCTGCAGTCCTGAAAAGAATGGATTTTCAGCTTTTCAGGAGATCCAGAAGGAATCTCATGGATGTGTCAGCTAGCACTGCTGTGAATCCCACTGACCCACTGAGACCTTTCACAAGCTGGGCACTCAGGGGTCACGCCATGCTGGATGAATGAGGTTAACCTTTAGCCTTTAAGACTCTCATCATTTGGGCTGTGTCAGCCATGCATCCTTGGTGCAGGAGCTTTTACCCAAAACGCTCGACATGAGGGTGGGTGTGTGGGTGGGGTTGTCCAGTGCTCAGAGATACGGCAGTGGGAGTATTAAGAGTCCAGTGAGGTTTTATTGCGGGTTTGTACGGGGGCACAGAGGGCAGTCCAGTGTTTGCTGAGGCAGGTGGTAAATGCAGGAGGGATGAGGCCTGCACACGTTTCTCATCTGAGATCTTCTCCTCTCTCTCACCTCCGCCCGCTCCTCGTTTCTTCTTCTGCTCTCTCGCTCGTCATTTCAGCTGGAGGACACGCTGGCTTCCTTCTGCCGCAGCCTTTCTTTCTGTTGGCGAGAACCACAAGAAGATTCACTGTATTGATTTCAGCGCTGACACGAGGAAGAGCAGCCTTTGCAGGAAACTCCATTTCTCTGCTGTTATGTGGATCAGTTCTTACCAGACTGTTGGCATTGATCTTCTTGGTTTCAACTCTCTTCTCCGCTGTGATCTTCTTGATGTTTTCTTGAGCTTCCTTCAACCTATGGAAAAAGAAAATGATGGACGTGATTTTAGTAGGCCTTTTAAAACTACACGTACACACAGAGTTCTGGAACCGTGAATAGTCTTTGTGTAACTTGTGAAAACAATATAAACTCCTCTCATCACTGTGTCCTTGTGAAGTTGTTTGTAAGAGCAAGACATTTAAGTATCTCCTTAGGGCACCCTGTCATGGAGCCTTACACACACATACACACACACAGACATGCAGATCCTCTCAGGAGTTTGCGGTCAGTGAAAGCCCCATAAGTGAGAAGCAGTAGAGAATGACAGTGGGTTGATGAGATAATGAGGAAGCCTTTAAAAAACACTTGGCTTTTATGAGAGCGCAAAGAGTACTTAAAATAAAGTTAATTATACATAAGCACAGTCATCTGTAACAGTAATGTGGGACACGATTACATAGTAAACAATTAAGAGAGAGCACATGGATCCACGGCAGGACAGGGGGAAAACATTAAGTCTTAAGATGAAGGCTCAGTTCAGATAGCAGCGGAGTGGAGGACGCTAAGTTCAAGCTTAGATTCATGATACAACAATTTCAGAATTGTGAAGAACCATGGAGGCATTGCGTGATACTTCAAACGACAACCCAGAATGACCATGCAGTTTTGCTAGACGACAGCTTCTTTCCGCACATGCAGCTCTCCTGCTCTTTGGACTGCATGTCCAGCATCATTACAGTGTTTATCAGGTCCCATAACGCGCTGCCTTTAATGGCCACAGGCTCCCGTCCACTCGCTAGTAAAGCCAGGCGGCCGCCAGGAGGGTCTGCCATCCCTCGGTGGAATGCCCCCTCCCCAACCTCAGGTCAGAGGAAACATCATAAATTCAGGCAGAGGGACGAGTTCTTGGTTACTCCTGTTTGCCTCCTCTTTGATGCCCCCTGACTACTCTTTGCTTTAATTACAACTCAGCATCTGAGCATCACCATTGCGCAATTAGTGCTAATTTGACCTGATGTCCAGAGGTGTTAAGCATCTATCCAAAGGTTACTCAAAGGTTACTTTACTAGCCAAGTTTGCGTTTTGTATTGGCCCCTCCACTGACTGAGAAAAGATGCTTCACAAAAATCTTTCTGCTAGACATTAAAGGTTCAATCCTTAATATTTTCATGTGATCAAACCTTTTTTTTTTTTTTGTATTTATTGGGGGGGGGGGGGGGGGGGGGGGGGTCGCCTTTATTACAGGACAGAGGAGAGAGACAGGAAACAGGGACAGAGAGTAGAGGAATGACATGCAGCAAAGGTCGGGGAGTCGATCCAGGGACCAGCTGCTCAGGGCACTACCGTGTGGTATGTGCACCCACCTTTTTTTTTTTAATACTACTTATGGTTGACACTTTTTCAGCAATGGCAATTCAACGTATGTATGTGTTTTTCTTTGTAAAGTGGCAGGTTCCGCCATTCCTGCCTTGGATGCCCTCACATGCACATGAAACAGTGCATGCATATAATCCAGCATTGTTGTTACAGATATTGATTTGATCTCTCTGATATCAACTGTTTACTGTTCACTCTCCTATTTACTGCACTGCAAAAGAACATTTCCTACAGCTGCTGCTTCACATTAAAAGCCTTCAACTGCTTTTATTTTTGGCTGACTTCTTTATTAAACAGCTTTTCATTTTGCGTTTGTCTGGGCTGTAAACAGATACACCAGCTGCTCTTTAGTCGCTCAACGAGTGGTAGTATTAGACCACACTTGCTATTACCACTTTAATGGCGGCAGCACCAAATCAACCAGATTATAAATTCTCACACGTCAGGCTTTACCAAAGATACCAAATGGGAGCAATTTCACTAGAATCCAACTCACCTCTCCTTGGAGATGTTCTTGTTTTGTCGTATCCAGGTGTTCTTAAAGTCATTGCAAAACTCGTACCAGAGCATAAAGACGTAACTCGGGGCCACTTCTTTCTCCCCAGATTTGGGCTTAATCCCGAAGTAGCTCACCATGTCCTGGAAACTGCCGGGGAAAACAGAGTGGAAGCACAAATAGTGTTGTCTTATCATGTATAAACACTTATAAATAATATCAGGCTTAAATAACAGCTTGTTTCAGTGAAGTACTGTGGATCGAAAAGTCAAAAAGTTGTAAACAAGAAACGCAGACAAATGGAGGGTAAAAACAGACACAGCGCACACAGAAAATGATGGATGGAGAGGCCAGAAACAGAGCTGGAAGCAGAGTGTCCACCCTGCTGGGCCACAGGGGAGAGCCAGTAGCGGCGGCTCCATTATCACATTGACCTCCACAGCCTGCAGGGGAAGACTGCCAGAGGAGACGGAGACAGCCAAGACCAGGCTGCTGTTCCTCCAGACACAGCAAATCACACACGCACAAACACACACACTATGAACTCACACCTACAGCTCCAGAGACATATTTACTGGCAGACAATCAAAGATATGAATATATGATATATGTACATGTGAGCTCACTTAAGACAGGTGTGCACACATAAAAAACCAAAAAAAAAAAAAACCAAAAAAAAAAAAAAAAACCCCACCCATTAGATCTGTGTGAATACACCGATTCTGGATTTTCTGTTTTCTGTTCACTGGGCCAGACTGTAGCACTGTTGTAGGCCTAATTCAATTGTAACCAAATCTGAACTCTTTGCGAGGCTCGCAGCAGCACACACAAGGCATGAAAAGCAGCCTGCTGCTTCAGATTCTCTCCCTAACCCAAACATGAAAGACATTTTCAAGCCGTGCCTGTCAGAGGGTTGATAAAAGGGGGCTATGATTCAAGAGATGCTCCCTTGTCCCACTGACACCCAGATAGGCTCTGACCTCCAGATGCTAGGTGGCTTTTTGCGACGCTAATCTAAGACATGTTCATGTCGAGTGAAATGGCGCAATATGCTGCCCAGACGGCCTACTAAAAGCTGGGGTGGGGAGGGGGGAAACAGGGCTTCTGCTTGAGCCTGCTTCCCATTTCCCAGAGATGTGTCATTTCGCTGGGATGCTCAAAAAAAAAAAGAAAAAAAAAAAAAGAAGCAGAAAGCGCTGTAGATCATCCTGTACGCTACGGAAAAAATCAGAGGCTCTCGGATGTTTAGATTGACCAAACAGACGCGCCGTCCCAGGTAGCTTTGTTGCAGCCGGCCTGGTCTGGCATGACGAACAGGGTCTCTTCTCCATCAGCTCCTTGCCTGTGACCCTGGGTCATCATGTCAAAGCGTGCACAAATCAAGCAACAAGCCTTTTTCCTTTTAGCCTCCCAAGCGTACGCAACAAGCAGATACACAAAGCTTCACTCAAAACAGATGCAAACACACTCACACATGTGAGTATACCTACAAAACATAAACAAAATCAAGCAGAACTGAGTTCATTTGCGAGCGCGGAACAATTACACCAGTACACACATGCGTGCACACACGACCCCCCCACCCCCCCAACACACACTTCTGTAATCCATGCTATGATGCCATTGCCGTGAGAGGGTTTACTGCAGCACCCACAGCCAGCATTCCTCACTGACAGCTATAAAAAAAGACCCATTACAAAACCATGAGCAGCCGTGAGAATCAGGGAAATATTTGGACAGGCAACTCTGCATTCCTTTGTTTCCCCAGTAAAAAGATTACAGAAGTAAACTGCATGTTGTTGGCCGAGTCAGCACAGGCACTAAGTCATCTTGTGCCATTGTCGTCATATGATGCCAGAGAAGAATAATATACCAGCTAGCATCTACAAAAACCATAACTGCACGGTGACTGTAGAGGAGGAAGTCGGGCCAAATGAAATTGAGCATGATGTGGGAGAAGGGAACTTAATGAGACGGAACTGAGGACAGAACCAGAAAACCTCAGTGGAACCCAAACATGAAGCAGACTAATTAGGACTGCATGTTGAGGAACAGGCCTTAGTACTCATTGTGGATAGGCCATACTGCCCAGATAATGCTTTTACAAAATGTGAAAAACCAGAAATGAACTTGATAGAGATGAAAGCTATTCTAATTAGAACAACACTGATGTTTTGCAGTTAAGCTAAGTGAACATGTCACCTCATACAGTATGGGCTGAGTGGTTTAAAATGATTGTTAATCACATTTTAGTGGAATTGTGATCATCATGTTATCAGCTGTCCAAAGGAGAAATCAGACAAAACGAAAAACAAAACGAGCTTTTTGTTTTTTTTGTTTTTCATGTGTTTTCATGCTTTATCTCATGTAATGTAACTGCAATAACATCAACTAAAGTATCTTATGTGATTTTGCATACATTTGACACATACTTTTGATATCTATCAATACTGGAATGAGGATAAGAGTCACAATGACAATGCTAACAACATACATGTTTAACAAGTATCATGTTCACCATCAAAGTATTGGACAACTTAACAATTTAACCTGATGATGGTACTGTATTTCAGTCTGGAACTAAGTGGTGGACTAGAGTAGAGACGCACCCACAGCATGGCTAAAAATGGTTAGAGCTATATATATACGTTTGATACATGTTGAAGTGTCAACATGATACCTGAGCTATGATACCAATACTAAAACCATACTTAAAAATGACTTAAAGGAATTCAAAAATGTTTATCTACAAAACTGTAACTGCAAATTGTTTAATACTGTCAAAAACAAGCAGAACAAAAACTAACAAAGTCTTAAAATAGCAAAACTCCAATTTATATCAGCAACTGTCTGATCAAATAGTGTAGTCAAGTCAGTTTTAATTATGTAGCCCACAATCACTAATTTCAATGAGTAAGGCAGAGTATAAACCTGACCTGACATTCACCTTCAGATTTTGGTACTGGACAGTAGAACTGAAACAATTCGCCAATTAATCCATTAGTTTTTCAATAGAAAATTAATTGGCAACTATTTTGACAACTACATTAAGTCATTTTTTCAAGCTAAATTATTATGTAGCTATAAAATTAATATCTTTGATGTTTAGACTGTTGATTGGACAAAATTCAGCGGATTAATCAACAGAATAGCTGCAGCCATGTTTGACAGTTGTCAATTCTGTGCTACAGACATTGGTCAGAGCCAAAAAAGTACTGCAGTTTGATCCCCAAATGTAATTCTTCTCCATGTCCTGATGCTGATTCATATTACCCTGCCCCACTCAGTACTGCTTTACTCTGACTCATATGAGTCTAATCTCAGAGACTCCTCATGAGGCCGAGGCCGAGCTATTAGGTAGCACTAAGGATGTGTTGTCTATTTCCTTTATTAACACATGGCCATAATGTTGTTTCCCCTGCTGCTGTTGTGTGTTTGCTGTGAGGATCCCTCATCCAGTGCAGATGTGAGAGCCCACCCAGGGCCCGGTGAGCCCGGTGACGCCCATATTCATCAACGGCGTGTCACTTTTACGAGGTGGCTCTGTGGGAACCTGAGAAAGAGGCCCCCCCCCCCCCCCCCCCCAACCTCTCCCTCCTGCTCTACCTAGCGCCAGTCAGCCAGCGCCGTCTTTAGATGAAATTAAAGGAAAACTTCATTAAAGGCAAAGGTGCTGTCAGCTGCGGGGCCCTTTTGATCAATATCCCCCCTCCAAGTTCAACGCCTTCATTACAGTGGTGTCACTCATGCACAAGAGGGTGCACACACACACTCACACACACACACGTCAGTCCAGTCCAGTGGACAGACATATCACTATAAGGTGAGGGCGGGGGTGAGGGACGAGGACAGAGAGCGAGAGGTGCAGTCGTCCCTCAGCGACCCTCTTGGCTCGAAAACAGCAACATGAAACAGAACAGTCTGAACCCATTCGCTGAGTTATGGTGTTGTCCAAAGCGATCAACATCCTAATTGTTTATAGTTTCCACTTTCTTGCGACCGGCGTCTTTCCCCCTCTCCTTTATGTACTTTCATGATTTATTTTGGAAGTGGCAGAGTTACGGTATAAAGCAAACAATTCTGCTCTCTATCCAAACAAGGCAAAAATAATCTATTTGCTTTGTTTGTCTGCTCCACCATCTTTTTCCAATATGAAATGTTCCAGATATGATTTCCCTCGGACAGTGAGCTCAGCGGCTGCCAGTGTGTCTTACGCCTATAAATCAGATGCCTCTCAGAAAACTCCCGGGAGTCTTCTGCACAAAACATGGAAGATAAGAGTGATAGGAACTGCAGGGGAGGAAGCACAGGGGGTTTAGGCTTAAAATACAGTATGCTGCACATTATATATATGTGAAGAAATTCACTGCTGTTTCTGTTAAGGGTGGGCATCTTGTTTATTTGTCATTAGACAAATTACAAAAGGCCTGGAGGGTAGCACAGATGCATTTAATACTTAAAATATCTCCTTGTGCATGTATAAAATTGCTGCTAAATCCTCCAAAATAAATCACTCCCTCTCATACCTTTCTAGTGAAAGTTGGACTTTCTCACCAAAGCAGCAAAATCATTATACTGAGAAGCCCCTACATCTCACCAGAAATGTTATCAGTTGCTGTTAATAACTGTATACAACTATACAAATAGCAAGCATTAGTGCTATCAGATACCAGCTATGTTATCTGTGTGAAGCTTGCCAAATAACTCTGTATTGTGACATTTGCAATCCATAACACTTGGCCAAAATCCCTTGTTGAGGGATGAAATCCACAGGAAATATAAATACTTTCTATCCAAACATGATATTTCACTCAGAATTTTAAATGTGTCTTGTGTTTGTTAAAGTCGGTTTCCTACCCTTTCTGGGCTGAATTGAGCCGGTCCTCTTCAGCTGAATGGTCCTTTTGAGCTGTAAAAAAAAAAAAGAGAACATGTTAGATTAAGGCAGATTATAAGGGTTTTTGGTGACATAGATAACCAAATGTTTCCACTGACAGCTTTTGAAAACTGATCCCAGGTCATCATTGGGGTCCAGAGGGGGGCGCTGTGTTCATTAGCCATTCTTAGGGTTGTCAAGTGAGGAGAGGAGAAGAAGAAGAAGCAGGGCTCTGGGTTGAGATGTCACTGACACAGCGAGCATGTTGCCCGAGCGACAGTTAAGCACATTGTAAAGTTTGACATGCTTTGACGCACGAGAGTGTGAGCCCGTGACGCCTGGGCTTGGCGCGGGGAGCGGCGGTCTGTTCACGGAGGTGTGTGTTTGTGCGTGTGCGACGGCATACACGTGCATGTTCTGAGCAGAGCTGGAGCAGGGGCGCAGGGGTTGAGCAGAGAGGCTTGGGAACTGGAGGCTCCTGTGGACTCCTGCCATGTAAAAGTGTCTAAATGCAAGGCAGATGTGTGCGGCGGGCCAGGCCGAGGTGCAAGAATTTATCTAGGGCCAGAGAGTGCCTGTGATCTCAGATTTATTGCATTTTTCCAGATTCATCCTTTTTACAATGATGGGGGACCTTTCCTACTTGAAGATTTAAGAGGGGGAAGTCTCCAAAAAATTGTTCAAAGGCAGGTTTGGGGGTCTTCTGGGAGAAGGTGAGCTTAAGCCTTCGACCAACCACCCTTTTTACTTTTACTTCTTCTTTTTTTTTTTTTTACATGTATGTGGGCAAGGGGGTTGAGGTAAACCTAATGAAGAGGGGGTGGTGGTGGTGGTGGTGGCCATGTCTGGGATGGAGGGAGGAGGGGGAGGGTGGGAGAGGAGAGGGGCCGTGACCAATGGCGTTAGTCTCAGTGGGGGTCAGGCTGGCGCCTGAGGTACCCCTCTGGTGCGACTTTGCAGAGGTGGCACTGGAGCCGAGAGGCTGAGGGAGGGAGAGAGAGAGAGAAAGAGAGAGAGTGTGAGTGAGAGAGAGAGGGAAAGACAGAGTGGCCCAGAGTGAGAGGATGTGTGAAGTTTCTCTTCCTCCGCTCCCTGTGTAAACATGAAACCAGTAGTCGCTAACTAGAAAGTTATGAGACGTGCATGCTGAGAGGGACAATAAATTAGGGCTTTAAAACTCTGACACACTTTTCCAAACTGCTGCTTTACCTAGCAGCCAGATAACAAAGAGATGGAGAGTAGTCTAAGAGGGATGCTGAGGATTTCCGTAAAGCATCCTTTTCCATCTCTCTGTACCGCTTCTATTTAGGACACATCTCTAAGACTTCATCAAAAACAGGTTCCTTGGACAGCTGCTATGTGCAGATTTTACACAGGCTATGTAACTCAGTCATCTGAACAAGTGGAATTTTGGTTATTGGGCTGTGACTCACTGACAACAATAAGGATGTGATGACACACATGAATTTCCGAGGAGAGCCAGCGAAATGAGACTTACACAAGCTGAGATTAAAAGCGGGGATTTGTTTTCAATTAGACGTGGCGTGTATTCAACGCGAAAAATATGCCCGTCAGAGTATCCCCAGAGGTTTCAAAGAGCTCCTATTAACACGGGAAAAGGTGGTTGATTAGATGTTGAAACTACCGCAGTCAGATCAGGGGAAGCTTTTTTCCTCCTCTTTTCTTTATGAAACCTTATATCCTGAATGGGAGAAACAACTTGTAGTGGAAATACAAAGCTACATTCCAGAAAGTCAGTGAGCGGGATCAGATTGACTGTGTAAAATCCAGAGTATGCAAACTTAATACAACACAATCAAATACAAGAGAAAGGGTAAATTCCAGAGCGTGTGTAGAGCTTGGCTTCGGAAACAGAGCAAAAACAGGGACGGGAGAAGGCCTTACAAGAGGAGGGATCACTGGATTTCCGAGGTATCCCCTTGTTAGATCTGGGAGAGATCACACAGGCGCGTTTAAGAGGCAGAGTGCAGGGCGTTTGGGTTCACCTGCAGGCCCTGCTGTGAGCCTCTCCGCAGCCTGGGTTATGGGTCAGTGCAACTCAGAAACACAACTCTCACTGCCAAGTTTTCACTTCATCTGTTCATCTTCTGTTATACTTTGATCCTCATGTAGAAGGAATTCTGAGGCTCCTGACGCCGCACTCCTCCAAATGACTTCCTAACAGTTAATTTCAATATTTAAAGTCATGTGTCAAACACATGTATCTGTGGTCAGCCCTCCTGAGCCTTTACCTGGGTGAGAAATTCACTCATTCACTGATGAGTCAGAGTTTAAGAGCCTCAGCCGCTCTTTGATGTTGGAGAATTGTTGCTTTGTTTTTGCCTTTTGAAGTCATGGAATCAACACGAACGATGATTACACACCGCTCCTCCCGAAGCACGGGCAACGGCTCGAGGAATTCTGTTTATGAAAGAAAGGTTTACAAGTATTCCACTGGAAAGTTTATGTTCAAGATGTGCCTTTGCAAACCAATGCCATTTTGTAGCCAGTGGCAACCACAGTGGTTTTTAAAAGCTTTCAGATATTCTACAATACTGGCCAAAGCTTGGGGGGGGGGGGGGGCTTTAGCACTCAGAAACAGTCAAGGTGGATAAACTAACTAGAACGATGTCATGGCACATTTCCATTTCAAGGGTGCGTGATCTCAGCACAGACTCAGTATGCAATAACAAACAACTTTTCAGGAATTGTACTGCAAACATGGACTCATGCACAAATTTTCACCCTGCACCTCAAACATATGGCTACAATCTCCTGCTGAGATACCTCATCTGACTCTGTTACATATAGAGAGAATCTATTGTTTCACCACTCCAAGCCCTGCTACACACAGTGAGCAAGTAACTAACCTTTAAAGTGGGCTACTTGTTGCATGATAGGAGCACTTGACTTGACTCTGCTGAAGACACAAACTGTGTGAAAACATTTGTCTTAAAACAACAAAAAGACAAAAGGGTCAGTTCACCCAAATTATACACTTAACCTTAAGTGGTGTCTATTCATGCAGATATGTTGGTTTTGGTCTACCTTGGATGCATCTGCTGCCACACAAGTACAATAAAAGTCAGTGGAATTTTGTTGGTGGTTGGTGGTGTTAACAACTTTGACAAATCACATGTAAAATCTTCAACAACAGTGTTTTTTAGGGCTGCAGCTGACAATTAGCCTGTCCATTATTTTTACAAAATGTCAGAAAACAGTGGAAAATCACAGCCAGAGGTCCTCAAATGTTGTTTTGTTCTCCCAACAGTCTAAATCCAAAGAGTCAAACTATAAAAGGAGATTGAGAGGACAGAGGATGAATGGCATTTCAGCCACTTTTGGAACCAACTTATAGTTTGAGCGCAAATGTCTCTCAGCAACCATTGTTCCATTTTCCCACTTTTCTGGCAAGAGATGCTGCTGTTGTCATTTTTAGTGCTTTGAGCACCATGAATAAAATTACACTCCATTGTGTTGAGCTTAAGGCAGAAATGTCAAAGGCAGATAGTCAAAATCTCGAACAAGTAAGACCAAAACTATTTGGATGGTTATTAATGATTAGAGGAGCAGGCATTTCTTTTTTGGTAATTTGGATAACTGACCAAGCATTATGGGCCATGCCTCAGAGACTACTATTCATGGTCCACATGCAAATTTCAAAACTGGCACCAACAAACATACAGTATGTGTATTTTGACCAACAAATTGTTGTCAAATCAACAGCAGGCAAAAGAAAAAAATCATTCTCCAGCATGTTACACTGAAAAACACCCATCCAGATGTGTTCATCAACAGCAGTAACACACTGGTTTATATTCAACGTGTGTTGGTGATGCTGCGATTTAAAACAGACAGTGATCCACTTGGATAGATCAGAGATGTGAGCATGGTGCATGGGGGATACACAATGAACTGAAAAACTGCTCCTTGCTTGTTGCGTTCACGGTTGTTGGCTGATAAAGTTCAGCGATCACCTGTCTAGTCCACCCTGCAGCTTTCTTTGTGTTGTGACAAAAAACATGATGATTTTCCAAGCAGCATCACTGCAAAATGAGAGAAGTGGAAGTGGAAACAGAGGTTTGCCTCCACCCCGTTTTGGGGACACTTTTACTGTTTATCCATGCACAACTAGATCTAGAGATGTGACAGCAGGAGACAGAGATGGAGCCCTCTGTGGCAAAACTAGACGTCTTAATGGCATTGACTGGAACACAAAGGAAGGTTTGTGTATAATAAAACTTTGGTGAAATAAGCATATGGGTGTCTAATGGGCAGCATGGACCATCACTTCAATGATAAGTGAGCCATAACTCATGGAACTGTGTACACAGTCACCTTCAATAATGAAACTACTATTGTACTTGTGTTTAAAAAGTAATGAAGGTTGAAAAGGACAGATGTGGTGGGATTCTGTGCGCCCTTATTTCCTTTTTTCCTGTTTAATCCTAGGAATTCTTATCACCTCAAAGTGCAGTTTGCAGACTTGTTTCCAGTAAGAAGGCACAATTTCAACAGTTTGTTATGAGTTAAGTGGCAGTTACTACAACTGTAATGTACGGCGGGAAGGAAGGAAGTAGGAGATCGCTTGCATCTGGGTCAGAAAGGGGGACAGACAGCGACATGATCAGAGTGCGTCGAGGGAGGAAGCTCTGCTCCTGTCCCGGTGGTCCCACAGGCCTGATCCACTGAGGCCGGTGAGTCTTTACAAGGCCGCAGCCAGAGATGTCCCGCCAGCTTTATGGCAGCCGAGAGTACGTGAGAACCATGTTAGACGCAATGTGATCCCTTCTACAGGCCTGTAGACCCCTGTCCTCATGCTGTCTTACAGCGCACCGAGACGCCCTCTCTCAGCAAGAACACAAACACACACACACACACACACACACACACACACACACACACACACACACACACACACACACACACACACAAGAGACAGATCCTGCACCACCCATCTGATGGCTGACATGGCAAAAAAGACATAATTATACCTTCCTCTTTTAAGCTCAGTTTCATGACTATCTCCTCGGCTGTCCGACTGAATGGTTCATCTTTGAAGTCACTAAGGATTTTCTTAACAACTTTATCTTATAAGCAGGACTGAGGGCAAACATCTATCGTCGCTATCCAGCAGCGAGGACTTGAGTGTGTGTTGCTGTCTGGGGGGAGCGGGAGAAGATTAAACAACTTATCTCTTGTCTTGAGTGATGCAAGTCTAATTTTTTCAGTTGGGGGGAAGAAGGAGGGAATATTTTGGGACAACCAGTGAAGGAGTAATTTATAGAAGCCAAAAATTACACATTTGTCAATCCCTGTAGCTGTTGTTGGCAACTTAACGCATTGTGTTCAAGTGGTAATCTGCATTTGTTTAGGCAATTCCAGTGTACGTGAGGATTTTTCCCAAAAACTATAACGCAAAAAAAAATGACAACATGAACTAGGTAATAGCTACATAACTAAAGGGACATTTATTTGTAGAAATTTAGTGTAGATTTTTACATCTTTTAGAAGAACATACCATTGATTGCAATGACCGTTGACTATGGTTTTGCCACAGAAAAAAAGAGGAATCTTTGTTTCACTCACCTGCAGCGATGAATCCCTCCATCTTGTCCTGGAAGGGCTGGAGGTTTTCCTCTGTCGAGTTAGCGCACACCTTCTGCACCTCCTTCTCACAGGCTGGAAGAGAGGACAGAAAAGAGAATGGTTGGACATGACCAAACAGGCAGAAACAGAGGGAAGAGAGGATTTAAAGTGGGAGAAAAAAAGTGTAAAAATGTAAAAGTCATTCAGGGATGTAATTAAAAACTGGGAAAAGTAAGTAATGACAGTGATGTGGTTAAACACTGTGAAATTAGATTCCATGAAAATGTAGTGATGAGACAGACATGATCAGTTGAAATAAGCGTGGGCTGTCTTTAAATAAAACAATAAAAATTTAAAAAAGGCCAAAACATGTAACTTCATTATTAACTTCTTTCTGTAACTGTCTTCTGTGCATTGAGACACAATGACACACTCCCCTATTTAAGTGAATAGAAAATTAGAAGGACAACAATGGGACGAGAGATCATAACACAAGGGCTAAAAAAGGAGATTTCAGTTCACCTGAAGTGTAAACAGTGTGTGCTTTCAATTGAAATTTTAAACACGAAGTTATAATTTTATTTGTATTTTAGTTATTTAGTATTCAATGGTTTTCATATGAGTAATGCCTGTTTGTTGTTTTATGTGATCCCCCTTGCCCACAATATCCCCATATTTTCAGTACAGTGAACAATAAAGTTGTGTTGTAACGCACTGTATTCGGTACTGTCTGTATATGTAAGTGCAGCAGATGTGTTTGCTGTTGTGGAAGAGTTTTTCTCCGCGTTGCCAAATGACCCAACTCACACAAGCTCAGGGGAAACAGTCGTGACTGAGCGTGTTCCAGCCGAACCTTCCCATTTCCTCTCAACTGTAAGCCTGGGTTACTATACACACACACAGACGGCTGGTGGTGAAAGAACTTTGGCACATTCCTCCAGCCTGTAAGTCATTAATGGCTGCAATAAATACCTTAACTTGCTTATGACTGCATTGCTAAATTGTTCTGCAACACAACAAGAGCATTAACAGGTCTGGCTGCTGTCTCACTTCACCGCGTTGCTGCTTTTAGATCTGAGTTTTGGCTCTCAAGTGTTCGCATGTGGAGCCGCCGCTGCACCTGCAGCTCGGTAAACTCACTCTATTACATCTTTTATTTATTGGATGTCTTAATAAATCAGACAGGAAACACGAGGCCCGAGCATTAAAAATGAGGAGTAACTACGTACAGCCACACTGTCTGGATTCCAGGACTCTTTCTCAATTGAAGGATAGTGAGAGCCAGCAGTTATCAAAATAAAAAACAGAAATCAGCAACCCGACAAAGATGACAACCAAAAAATATCCTGTTTGGACAAACCACGTTTCCTCACCAGAAATCCCCCAACTCAAAAGGACCCATTAAAACAGTGTTTAAAACAGCAAGTCTACAATTTAGAGGCGGCTCTCTTCCAAATGTGGTCCAGACAGCAAAGGCCGCAAGGAGGAAGCCCACAAAAACACACAGCAGCTGTAAAGAATAAAAACCAAAAGCTCCGGTTTGAGACATTGTCTTGGAGTGATAATACATTTTTTGGAGGGCTGCATTCAAAAGGAGGATTCTCCTGTGTCAGGCTAGACACAAGACCTTATAACTTTGCTGGAGAAATTTAAAGTTCTTTCTATGCCACAAATGAAGCCAAAATGTGAGTTAAATGGAGCAGTGAATGTTAATGACACAAACAGCCTCACAAACTTTGATGGGACAACCCAAGAGAAATCAGATTCAGCTAAAGAGAAAGTTGTTTTCATGTCATCCATTTTTTAAAATACAAATAAATAGTATAGTAGTATAGTATTTTACTTTTTGATTTTTATTTGTAAAGGTTTGTACTAAATGTTTGTACATTACTATTACTATTTTGCGTATTCCTTGACATTTGGACCGAGAGCATAATTTTGACTAAATGGATAATAATAATGATTCCTTTCACTGGCTTAGGGATATTTCACATATAAATGCAAGAGTCAAAATTAGGATCAGTCTATGTATATATCTCCATAGACTCTCTGACTGCTTAGAACTGTAATCTTACATATAATTTTATCAGTCATAATTCAATTTGGATAAAACCCCATTCTATGTGCTGAGGTCAGCAACCTTTGATACAACAGGAAATGCTGCAACTGCACAATAATTTGCAGCAATTGAAATTTTTTTTTTAGAATTAAATACTTCAAACTGAAAAAAATAACTAAAGGAGTTATTTCTTGGATTAAAATAATGACTATTATTATCTGTACGTAGTATTACTAGTCATGATTAATATAATGAAAATATGACTATCTGCAGAGACAGAATAAAAGTCAGTGGTAGTTTTGTCTTGTCAAACTTAAGTTAGAAGAGAATTTATATTTTGACTGATCAGACCTGAATAATGCACATCTAGAATTAACATTCCAATAAATGAAGTTAATTATAAAAGTGAAAAAATGAAATATCGTTCTATATATGCTATATATATATATATACACACACACACATATATATATATATACACACACACACACATATATATATACATATCACATTAAATGTCTACAACATTTTCATGTATTCATTAAGTCATACACAATTTATAGATATTTCTGATTAGCATAATAATGAGCACAATAATAATATTCATGTAGTATAAATTGATTAAGAAAATCTACTGCAAATAATAATACAAATTTTATCACCCATATTTGTTAACTGTTAAAGCTGCTAAGCAGATTGTTCATTTTACAACAACAGTAGCTACAGTGTAGTCTGGACTCTCTGCTGGCACAGTTTGTACCATCAGACACTCTGTCCAGCCGTGCAGCCACAGGGGACTAGTTTCCCACCACAGACAGGCAGGATAATGATGAGAGACAGCGGTCCGATCTTTAACAGCCCTCCACTGTTACTACAAGGCGAGAACAGATGAGATTACAGGCGGTGGACTCAGCATCTTTAGAAGTGGGTGCTAAAGAATCAAGCCATTATTCAAATGATTGAACAAAGAGTGTGGATTTGTTTATGGTTGGACATCACTTGTTAAACCAGTGATGGCCATTAAACCAGCAAAACCAGAGGCCACGCTGTGGGGATAAACAGACTGAATCAGAGCTGATATCCTATGATGCTCAAGCAACACTACAAACATGCATCTACTGTACATCTCTGAGGCACACAGCACAGCTGTTATATCTGAATGGAAGAGAATCAATGAGCCTTTGCGTAATATGAGGGGGCGATGGTGGTGGTGGTGGTGGTGGTGGAGTAAACAGGAATAAAAACAAACAAAGCAAGCCAGACTTCTGATCCACGGTTTACCCAGTGTGGTTTGCAAAATGGGCGACTTTGATGTCAATATGTACTTATGATTTTACTGCCGTGAACGAGAGCCCACACTGCAGCTACCAGGAAATCACAGCACACCAAAACAATACACAAACTGTGTGTGTGTGTGTGTGTGGATCAAAGAAAATGCTTAAACACTGAATGGGGAGCCTGTGGAACACCACAAGATGAGAGAACTGCCTGTTTGATGAATATCTCACATATGTGGCCATCACGCCCCTCCACCTCCAGTCTCTCAGAAGCTTTGTGTCATGATAAAGCATAAACACTGAGGGAGCAAACAAATGGCAGCAACTGGTGGGGGGGGGGGTGGGGTGGGGGGCAACAAATAACACACAGGTGATTCCTGTTTTTGCACCTTTTTAAAGAAAATCGGTTGCCTGCAATCAGCTGACAACTGTATGAAGAATCAGACGGAGAGCCTCTTAATCCCTGTTGTGCATTGGAAAATATTTTATGTTTTATCAGAGGTTAAACCAGAACAGTGCTCCAGCTCTGGCATATTCAAGTTATTTATACCTGGAAAGTGAATTTTCTCACTGATCCCCAATTATCTTCAATCCCAGCAGACTGTCAGACGTCCAGCTCTCTTGTCTACTGGGATGAAGTCTACTATTCCCCCCTCTGTGAGGCCAGCCAGGAGACAGCCTCAGTAGGAAAAGGTAAGACCCTCTCTCCACTTTCCACTCCTCATAAATCAAAATGTATTCCATCAAACTCTAAAAATTCTCCCTACGTTTCTGCTGGAGAATACAGCGCTAACAAGTAGAAACATGATGCAGGATTTAGAATATGAGGTGGAGCATTAACTCCTTTTTAAATGTAAATGGCAGTGAGAAATAAAATCAATCTGTTGCAACAGTTGCATTTATCTGTATTTGTCATACAAACTTGAAAAGTAAAGAGTATTGTTTGGTAAAAAGGTTTTAACTGCAGTCAAATTTGATAAAACTTTTAAATACATTTGCAAAAACACTCACAGATTAACCAAAGTGTGAATCAAAATAAAGAAGCAAACATTCCCAACCTTTCCTGCACTGTCATTTGTGACCAATCATCGACAAAAATCACCAAATTTCATATTACTTTTGCCTTGTTTTGTCAGACAGGCGGTGACAGTGCTTCAGCCCGCTGACTTCACACATGGCCCTCAGAGCGCAGCCTCTGTCATAAAACAGACCTCAGGGTAAAGGCCCTGCCTGAACCTGACATTAAAGGCCATTTAAAATCAGGACACTGTCTGATTTGCCACAGTGATGAATGCCTAACCTGGGCCAGGTCTTCTGTGAAACACTAAACTCCCCTGAGCAGCAAATGAGCTCTGACTGTTTCTTTTTATTTGATCCTATTTCATTCGGTAGCGTCCCTGCTTCTCTGTCAGGTCCAATTACGCGGCAGTTCAAGGGATCTTTATGTAGGTGCCCACTGGTCTTAAAATGGTGATAAGTAAATGCAACTTCAAGTACGATCAGCAGCTCTTTGCGACGGAGCCAAATTTGCACAGGATTTTAAAGATAAACCTAATCTTCAGGTTTGGGTGTTGGGTTCCAAAACTAACTGCACCACTATACATGATTTGAGACATAAACAGAGTAGAATATATTTGTCTTTATGGGAGCTGAGAGTCCTACAGTAGGTTTAGGTCCCTGTGGCCTCCCACTCATCCTTCTCAGAGTGCACAGAGAGAGGTCATCACCCTCTCCCCAAACAGGAAGCCCCATCAAAAGAGGATCATGTTTCTGCACAAGCCAGTGAAGGAGAGGGCAGCCAAGTGGCTGGGGATCCGCTCCTGAGCATCATCGGTGACTAGACGCTGCACACAAAGTTGTTTTGTTCACACACTCCTGTCTGAATTTAAATACACTACGCCAGGATTTGTGCGTGAGAGGCACTCATGAATCCACATAGAGAAATTCTGCCAGAGGACGGGGCTAAGTTAGGAGAGATGAATCTCTGACTGCTGGCACCAAGTCTCCTGACCTTTGACCCAAGGCCGGAGGGCAAGGCACAGCCAACCGCCGCAGTCGCCACCTCAGGATCAGGTGAGGGGCAGGCGGCCTTGCTCGTCTCAGTCAAATCAAAGTGCTATTCAGTGTTAGCTTCTCAGTGTCAGACAAATGTGGATGGAAGTGATCTGTGTTAGCGTTATAATTAAGACCAGTTGCTTTCTTTAGGCTGGTTTATAATAGCCAGGCATAAATATTTATTCCTGGCGGCTGGAGAGGATAAAAATGGTGGGAGTCATAGGTGGAGCTCACCAAGCATCCAGAATCCAATGCTCACCCTGTGATGCTAATACCCCCGAGGACTACTGTGCCAGACTGTGCTGCAGCAGAGATCAAATACGAGGGCCTTTATGTTGCATTTATTGTCTTAGGGTCTTCCATTTTTCCTAATAAATGAGTGACAGCTTGAGGTAGGTCTGGGTACTTTAGCAGACTCTTTGTATTTTTCCCCCGGGTCAGAGAGGAGAGGGCTTTAACAGCGATCTAAAAAACGTAGGGGAGAGCTGCGGAGCATATCTAATTGCTTTCATATGCCGTATTATTGGTTGATTTAAATAACCACAGACACCAGGGGCACTGGGGGGCATCGCCTTTAACCTCCACGTGGTCCTGGCCAAGACTGGCTGGCTGGCTTGTTGGGCTGCTGAGAGGCTTGGCGCCCACGACATTCTGAGCGCAGACACCAAAAATGTATTAATCAGCCAGAGCTGGAATTTGCTTTTTGGTTTGTTCTGGAGATAAAGAAATGAAGATGATTCTTTGGCCAGAAACAGGGGAGGTTGTGGTGTTATGATGACACCGCTGTTAAGATACAATGTCTGGAAACTAGAAAAAGCTGCCTCAGGCCAACTGAGGTCATGAATACACCCACAGTCTGCTCCTCTCAGGGTAGTGAGAGTACATAGGATGTACATTTACATTTAAACTGCTCTGCGGAAAGATGGCAATGTGTACAATTACACTAACTGATTTACAGTCATGACCCAAGCAATAAAATGTAACATGGCATGCAGTTTAAGCCTTGATGCCCCCAGTGAAAATTAATGTACTGATGCAACAGGGTATGTCCCACCTGTTAGATCTCTCTTCAGCTTCCTGATGTCCTTGGTGAGGTCTTCAAACTTAACCTGAGCAGCCTGGAAGAAATCCTGAGGCTCGGGCAGAGGGAACACACTCTTTTCTGTACCGGCATGCTGAAACCATGGAAAAAACATAAAAGTATATGAGTGTTAGGAAGCAGAGGTTTTAAGACTGTACAGTTTTTTTCATTTATTCGAAAGGACCTTACCTTGTCAAAGTTACGAAGGTAGTATAAAACCACGTAATCCACCAGATTGATATGATTGTCCTGAGGAAGAAATTAAGATAAGAGTGCAATTATACTTAATGTTATATACTGATATATCTTAAGATTTTAAGTGTAAATTTAAAAGACATGTTACCCTGCTCTTGACATCCTTTAGTTTGGGGAGGATCTCTAGTCCAAAGCCATCAGCCTGACCTCTTGTCCTGTTCCCTCCATTCATATAGTTCCCAAAGGCCAGAACAAGACCCATTACATCCCGCAAACTGTTGCACTCTAGCAGCTCCTGACACACACACACATTCTCTTAGTAAACCTTCACATAGCTTAATGACACTTTTCAGAGGCAGTGTTTGTTGACGTGATGTTCTTACTTTGCTGACACTGGAGATAATCTCCACCTTGCGACGGATGGAGGAGATGGTATCGAGGAACACTGACTGGAAGATGATGCAGTGGGCCCGGCCGGCAAAGTCAGGAATCTGGGAGAGCTCATAGAGAAACCTGGAAAACAAAAAGGGAGGAGGAGCAGAGGGAGGAGGATCGGGTGTGATGTGTTATGACAGAATTAAACAAAATGTCTAACAGGAAGAACTATTTCGGGGGTTTGGCAGGCCTAGCTTCCACAGCCAGGGCCCGGCTGAGCCGATGTTGGTGTTCACAGGCGGGGCGGAGGCAGCTGATAGTCATGAGTGGTGCTGCTCGGCTGGGTTTGAAAGGTCCACGGGGTCGGGTGGAGGGAAAAGTAGCGAGCGGCACACAGAGACTGATCAAAGGTAACTCTGGCCTGATGCAAGACGACTTATGTAAACAGTGCCGTGTCGGAGGGGAGCGGAGCGGTAACATCCTGTGTGATTAGGCCCTGCTGATGGAGGTAGACACTGAGTAGGGATGACTCAGACTGCCTTAGTGACAGCTCTGGTCAAACATGGAAATAGGAAGGCCAGGCTGAGCGGCACCGCTGGGTCCAGGCCTCGTTAACTGGCCCGGACTACTTAACCCTGACAGGAACTACTGAACTACTGAAGCAATGTTCATTAAAGCATATGTCTGCACATGCACAAAGTTGTAGAGGATTATGTTAAGAATATAGATGTTGAGGGAATAGCAAATTATACCCCGATGTGTAAATGTTGGCTTTTTCCAATATAAATATATAACATAAACAGTATGTTTATGGTTTGATTTGTTTGACTAATAATTCATTAAATAACTGATTCTTGATGATGAAATATTTCTCATTGCACAAACATGACCAAAGGCCTAAAAGTATTACTAAACTGATAAGTAACTAATACATGAATCATTCAATGTAATTTTCCATTTCATGATGTATTCTGTGACATCTGAGAAACCCATGTTAATCATTTTAATGTAGCTTATTTAACAGTTCCAGCATTATGCACATTAACAGTGCTAAACTCAACACCTGAACTCACTTTAATTTTTCTAATAAATACAATAAAGATTATCCCAAAAAATGATTGAACTTCTGGTGGAAGTGATCTTACTGTTCAGGTTTGTCCAACAGTTTGACTTCATCTTCTTTAGATTTCTCATAATGTCTCATTATCTTTTCCATCTCGTCACTGGTGGCCCTCTGTCAAGACACACAACACACAGTCCACAATCAAGATGTACACTGACACAGTTCAGTGGGTACTGCAATTGTTGCAGTGCAAGATGCTAAATAACAACAATCATTCACACCCATAATTAGCCACATAACTTTGTAGCAATCCTAATAATAAGGTTTTATCTATTTTCTTTCAAGATGGCTTTGTGGCCTCATTCTTCTCACTACTTCACAATGTCACACAGACTTCTCCTCCATACTTACATTTTCATATAAAGCCTCAATGGTCTCCAAATCCACCACAGAGTTGTCCACAGTAAGAACAGCTGGAACGGTAAAGATATTCATTATAAACAGTCAGTCTTATAAATGGATAAGATCTTGGCCAAAGCATGCAGCCTTTTAAGTGCTGCCAGTGCTTGAAGAGCAAACTTGTTTTCCTGTCTAGAGATGTATCTCATGCCCTGTAATTTTGCTAGACATCGGTTAATAGAACATTATACTTGTGGCAAAGTGCTTGCCAGCCATACTATATGCTGTAGAAAAATTAAATGAAAAAAAAAAAAAAAAAAAAAAACGCAATAAGAGCAATATTTGAGCAAAACCAAGGTTTACTCGCATCTACACTGCACCACACCTGCACCACAAAACCAATACACATCATTCAATTAGCACGTAGTTGAATTATACACTTATTTTAGAATATTAGCTTGAGGTGGCAAAGCTTGACCACATTTAGAAACACCACAGCTGACTGTAATGATTTCTAGAGAGAGGCAGGAGAAGGTGAGCCGAGCCAGAAATAGGGAACCTAGGAGGAGGTAAAAGTAAGGGAGGGAAAAAGAGAGAGACAGAGAGAAAAGGATGAATAAATGCTGGCAGAGATCATGATTTAGACACTTTCACTTCCAGGCCACATGTTTGTTTAGCTTGACTCAAACAGTAAAAACCAAAGTGCGCGTGGAAAGCAGAATGCATGGAAAGCAGAATGCAGGGGACGGCTCAAAAAGAGAAAGTGACTCCTGTTCTGTGTCTGAGAGGTGTCACAGGTTTACAGCTTTGTGAGGGAGGAGGGGAGGAGGATACGATGGGAGGGATGGCTCCAGTGCTCCTGGATCAGCTGACAGCTGCCTGGCTGGTTTTCAGCTGAGGAAGGCTGTGCACCACCTACTGCTCTTAAATCAGTCAATGTGACTCAATGTGACAGTTACCAAGACCAAGTACATGTCAGGATTTCAAAAAACAAGAAGAACTGATGCAGTGACAGCCACACAGTAAAACTATTCAGTGTTATAAAGTCTTATCCAAAGTATCAACTTCTGAGTAGTGCTCACGTAGTGACCGTGAAAAAGTCAGCAAGGAACAGAATGCCTCTTTAAAGCAGTTTCAACAAAATCTGACCATTATAACCTTCATGAAAGTAGGTTTTACTGCAGGACTGTTGTATTAGACTGCATTAGTTTTAGCTAGGTGTACCTAATAAACTGCCAAGTGAGTGTAACTTTTACTAAATAACAGCCATTGTGGCCACAAGTGACAAGTATAACAATTACAATTACTGCAAATATTTGCAGCCATCCTGTAATTCAATCAATCAATATACAGTAACAGTAACACAGGAAAGGAAATATCACAAACTGACTTCAGTAATGCCAGTTAAACTACAACGCTAAATCTAGCATTACATTGACTTCTTGACGTATAAACATTTAAGTGAAATTAGGTACTTTTGCTAAATAACAGCTACCACGCAACAATGTGGAAAAATGTAGCGTAACAGTAGCACAAGCAGAGAGTAGTCATACAGTCACTGACTACAGTAATGTAACTTTACACAGCAAAATCTATCTTTGCATAAATTTGCTAACGTTAGCTAAAATTACATCATTTTCTTAACATATGTGAAACCGAGTAACTTTTGCTACACAAAGCCCACCGTGGCCACAAATTACATGATAGCAGTAAAGGATACAAATAGAGAACTGTCATAAAGTAACAAACTGACCTGAGTAATGTTACTTGCGCAGCACTTGCTAACACGAACATTACATTAGCCTCATAAAATATACAGTAAAGTGAAACTGGATAACTTTTGCTAATTAACAGCCACTGTGGCCACAACAGATAATTACGTGATGATGGTAAATGTAAAACGTTGCTGGTAGTAACACAACGTCAGTTACGCAGCACCTAGCTAATGTTTAGCTAGCTAACATTAGCCACCCTAACTACTGGTCATACCAGACCAAGTAAGACTGTAGTAACAAAACCCCTGAGTGATTTGAGCTGAAGAAGGATATATTTTATTGCTTATGAATTAAACTGTTAATTTGTAAAGTGTTAAATCATAATTTTGTTAACTTTTCATTTAGACAATATTCATGGTATTTCAACCACTAAGGTGTTTGAATTTTGGGAAAAAAAAGTTTCAGGTAGAAAAATCTGTTTGTAGGAATGTAAAAAGGTATCCTGTATCCTGTGTCCTGTATCATGTATTGCACTGGTACAGGTAATTGTAAGAATTTTAACAACAACACAGCCCTAGTCTTTTCAATCTCATCAGCTTCAAGCTAGCAAGGTAATACTTTGCATTCTGGCTCCAGGCTGTTCCTGTTGCAGAGAAGCTGTCAATGTGGTCCCAATGTCTGGATCAGAGAGAGTGCTGGAGGTCCATTTCCTACATCTTATTAGAGTGGATTATTCAGTCCCTCAGCCATGCAGCCATCAATCACACACCAAAGGGGGGCCTGCTCCAGTGTGCACAGGAGCACTCTGATCCGAGGGGAGCCGGATATCTCTCCACACCGACAGATCAAAGCCTGCCTGCCAACCGCCTCACACCCTCTCCTTCCACTTTTCACTCATCGGCTTTGGTGTGGAAGGGCATGTGTGGTGTGTGAACATGTGTACGTGTTTGGGTGCGTGAGGTGAGGTGAGGTGGTGTGAGTGTGTGTGTGGGGGGGGCTCCCTTTGCCCTTGAACCATGGTGGCCCTTGAGGGTCCCACAGTCACTCCGGCGGGTGCAGTTGACCCCCTCTCTCCCTTAACCAGAGTGCTGCCTTCTCTGCTCCCCTCCTTCCCACTCTCTCCCCTCCCTAGTAGTTCTAATTACATTACATGTCCCATGTCCTTTTAATTTGGCAACAAAGGGGAGGCAAGCAGGCGAGGCAAGGAACTAAAACCCTTAGAAGTGCTTATTAAGGTGCTGTCCTTCATTGTCAACTCCAAAGTTGTCCATTTCACATTCACCTCCCATTAAGGCACAGGGAAGCAGCCTCACGCTGGGTGTGATCGGGCCTTTTTACCAAACCACCTCGAAAGAACAGGACTGAACGGAAAGGGGGGAAAAAAGTCTAAACAAAATGGGAGTCCTGGTGCTGTGTGCTGTTTGGCTTGTGTTTGAGGTGGTTTTATGTGGTAGGGCAGTGTCTGCTAACTGCAGAAGGTGGTTTTGTATTGATGCTTAGATCAATAGTGTGGTGTAAGGTCCCATTAGGCTTGTGGAAACCGTCACTGGCTACAATAAACAGATCCGCTGGCCGCATGCTCAGACTAGCAGGCGGCAGGCACTCTCCGCCACAGTCCCAGGACAGGACCAATTCCTGGCCCATCTACGCTGTCCCCAACACACATATTTTGTGTTTACACAGACATACAGCAACTTTGACACACACGCCTGCATTTTCCACAGAGCTACCAAGCATGCAATCAATCCATGCAGTTCTTCATATGAAGGGAGATGGCAATTTGATTTTAACTAGGCCTGAGGGATTTCAAGCAGCCTGACAGAGAAAGGAAAGGTCAGTTTATCCCACTCACATTTTGACATATCAATGCATTTTTCCGTTCATGAAGGAAAATCATCCACGCTCCATCACTTGAAACACCAATTAATCCAAATAAAAAGTATCTCTGGTTGCCAAATTAGTAGCCGTCAACTGGTAAAATTACTGTCAAGGCTGCAGGGCTCTCCACGCTATCTCTTCTCTAAAATAACCCCATCTGCATTTCATCAGGAGTCATCCTCAATTTATCGCCGTCGACTGTAAATTCAGTTACTGTAAAATCTAAATAAGAGCGCCCCTGGAGAGATCAAAATGATATCAAACTGTTAGTTGCAGGTGCGGTTTTCTAAGAAATGTTGACAGACTTGACACCAGAAAATATTTTTCACCTTGTTGAATGTCCTTCATCTCCAGATGCAGGCTTTGATGAGGATGCTGACTGCTTGTGAACGCCGCTTCCATCCAGCAGCTTGATAATCTAAAGAAACAGAAAACAAAGTGTGTATTGATGGAATTTAAAAACAAAAGTACACAGACTAATTTACTATATCCCAAAAATATGTACATTTATATCATACCTTACCTGTCACCTCAACTCATATTAATGTTATTACTGCAAACCTGCTGAAAATGTAGTTCTCATACCCACGCTCAGCATCGATTTAATTATTCAACACTGGATGAAAACAAATGAGAGCAGATGATGAACAAAAAAAGTTCATTTTTGTAACGAGAGGCCGGCAAAATCACTTAGTCACTTCCCAGCTGTGGTGCCAGAGATGATAGATGATGAGTTTGACAGACGGGCCTCGGGAGCCCCAGCTGCCCTCAGTAGTCCTTGGGAATCATCCGGCTGGTCCCTCAGAACGGGCCAAACACCATCATTGCGCGGTCGGCAACCCATCATCGCGGACGTAAACGACTGGGAAACGCAGAGTCTGCGGCACGCCACGCAAGCCCGCGACACACTTTTAAGTCAAGTTATATAAATGAGGGAGCAAAGCTAAACAGAAAAGCAATTCCTCCGCTTCAAGAACATGTATATAATCAAAAATACTAAGTCGCAGTGAAAGATGGGCAAAAAAGTGGCACCATAAAGACAGTCTAGAAGAGCGGCAAGAGAAGCAGGGCTTTATAACAAACTAAACGCAGGATTTTATTTGTGCTTACACATGGTCACAATTACTTTGCGACTGAATTAGCGGAAGCCAGAGAGAGTTTTGGCAAGGTAAAGCCCCGCTTCTAAAAGCGTGTCAGGCTTCTTCATTATGGTTACGGCGTCGGCTATCAGCTGTCCAGGAGCTGGAGAGCAGAAGCCTTAGAAGCGGGTATTGCATTGCATGTTAGTGGTGCTGCTTCCAGCCTCATTACCTGGATCACTGGGGATCTCCCACCTGGGGACTTGAGACGGTTGGAGCACTCAGGCTTCTCAACACCTCTAATTAACCACTTGACGTGGCCACACTAAAAGCAGCCCAGGAACCTTCCCTGCTCGCTGTGGCTGCAGCACTGCCATTCATTTGGAAGAAGGTTAACGAGAAAAGACAACTGATGCTGGGATGCTTGGTTTACACACGCAATGGCTTGGGAGAGCGGAGGGAGCCGCGCTACGCCGATGCTGACACAGGCAGACATCACAGCTAACACCCTCCTGCACAAAAAGGAACTGAGGGCAGCAGTCTGAGGGCCTATGTGAAAACTGCTGTGGACGCTGGAATAACACACAGACGTGGCTTAAAGAAAGAGGAGAGAAGAGAGGACAGCGAGCAGCCTAAGAAAATAAACAAAGGATGACAGACACGGGAGGTGTCAGCGCTTTTGAGCCAAAGCAGGTGGCTGTGTTAGCGACGTGGGCAGGTTGATGCAGGTTCAGAGCCGAGCCGGATAGTTTATACACGGGCTGAGCAGCCAGCCTGCTCCGGCCAGTGACGGCTCTGTCTGACTATCTGTCTGGAATCACCCAGCCAGATGTTACACAATAACCGGATCAAGACTCTCCGCATCAATAACCACCCACGATACACCAACAACCCCAGTCTCACCCAGCGGTGTTAATCTTACACCCACTCTCCCAAGCACATAGCCACGTGCTTCAAATATGTCTTTAATAAACGCAGGATTGCTCAAGTCATTCCCATAAACCGTTAAAGCTGTTGTTTGTTTATGAGATCTGCCATGTATAAACTTGATACATGTTTGATTTATGTGTAAAGAAATTGCAGTTTTGTGTTTACTGATTTTTGCACAGGCATAAACTCAACAGCCATTTAGCTCGATTTTGATTTCATCATTCCCATTGCCCTCCCCTGCTGCCTATCCCTCCATCGAGAATGCACCACATGCCCTCCCTGCTCCTATAGGTTCTGTCTTCATCGCCTCCCTCTAGCTGTGCGGCGGAGCCACATGCCTGCAATTATACCCCCAGGTCCAGTCCGTCCGGGTTCAACGGTCTGCTGGGGCGGGAGTTTCTTCATGTCATCTCCTCTGCTTTGATATGCTAATCAGCAGAGGAGAAGGGCCCAGAGTAAACAAGAGCTGATTTTGCATGGCACACATGATAAAGATTATCTCCCTCATGTAGGCATCGCTGCATCCTCACAAGTTGGAAACTTTTTTGGCGGAGGAGTTGTCGGAAAGCGGGAAGTGGCTCATATGCATAATGTACACACACATTCCTTTCCTCCCACTCATCTCCTCTCGCCTCCCCTGTTAGTATGATCTGGCAATACCCTGGAGCAAGCATAATGACTGCGGACGTGCTGTCATCGCACACGTGCACAGACGCTGCATCAGAGAAACATATGCATGTCTGTGCACACACAAACACCAAGGAACGGACACAAGCACGCTTAATTGGAACACACACGCCTCACACTGACGCACACACAGATTCTCTGGCAACATTTTAGTGAATTCTGTTCAGAGGTGGAGCGTGTGTGACACAGTAGGAGGCAGTTTGTTCATGTGATAGCTGACGGTATTGGTAGTCACAGAGGCACAGAGACCACACCTGGTCAGAGTCACGCTTGAGGTCTCCCCGACCTTGGCTTGGGCACACATTTATCAAGCCCTAATGACACCACTCTTCAAGCATTTTACCAAATGTGAAGAGTAAGACATATGCATCAAGCAGCCTACAACCAGCTTCACTACAGAGGAATTAAGAGTAGTTTCAAGTAATTGATCACACAAGTGGACCAGGAGGAATAGCTAAGAGTTGACCTACATCTTCACATTGTCAAAAAAAGTTATTCTAAAAAAACGCGGGAACTTATCTTGGCGAATTTTATTTGTTTTTAAATCTTCTATTTTTCAAAATTAATCTGCACTACTCTTGCAAATCAATTTATTTATTGATAGCTGCAATTTATTTAATAAAAATGGAGAAAACACTGAGGTTTGATACAAAGATTTTGAATATTTTTATGGTTTTTAGTCATCCATGATAAATAAGATGAAGTGAAAATCTTTGCGTGGGATTGACACTGTTTATTGACATCCAGATCAAAATGACAAATAGCTTAGTTAAGAAAATAAATCATAAAAAGAATTTAGTTGCAGCTGTGAAAATGTCTAAATAGGAGCAAAATTATTGAAACTGGCTGAAGTAGTAAGAAAGAAATCGCAGACCGAGAAGCAGGGAAAGTCTCCAAATAGGATAATATAAGGGAGAGAATACACAATAGCAGCGCAATGACAAGTAAAAAAAGCCTGCATGAAATGACACTGCAAACAAAATCAACACTTGAATCTTTTGCAGCTCAGAGCAATGCAAAAAAAAAAAGAGGTATGACATTGTATCAAAAGCATGTCAGGAGTAACTGCTCTTATTACCTAAGTGATAACAGGACCTGACCCTCTGCTGAGTGACCCCACATCCCTTCCACTATCACCATTACAATTTATGTAATACATTGCCAGTTTATTCTCTTCCTTCCCAATTCAGTCCACCTCTTATGATCCATGCCTCCTCAACTCAGTAGAAATTAATCTTCGCCCGCCTTATCCTCCTCCCACCCTCCTCACCCCTTCCTTCTCTCTTTGCTGCCTCTCTTTCCCACCTTCTAACCAGCTGAACTTTGGAAGCCATCACCAGTCAACACGATTCAGATGATTTCCTCGCCTCAAATGATTTCTCTCTTTAACACCAAGTCTAAACCGGGATAAAAAATGATTGGCGTAAACAAGTTTCTTTTATTTTGACGACCTTTCAGCGAGTTGGAATTCTATGGGCGGGTTGAAAACAACCATGCCTTCACGTAGTCATTTCTCTTTAATCGTGGAGTTGGACTTGACTTCCCTGCTCTGAACACAGACATTTATATTAAAATGCAAGACTCCTGCATAATCAGGAGAATCAGACAAAATGTCTAAACATAGATATAAACTCAGCCAGTGGACCATGCATAGTCCTTCCTGTAACAACAAAAAGAACACCAAATGCTATGTTGGACGTGCTGTTTTGATTGATATGAATTTGTTTCACTAGTGTTTGCATAGCAGGGTCAAACATCTACAGGCTGATGTAAGCCCAGACAGGGAGACAGTTACAGGATTTGTGTCTGGATGTGGCTGTCTGACTTGGATCAAATAAGTTGGACAGTTTGCCGCTTTAGAGTGACCAGACTGAACGGAGAGATCTAAGGATGGAGATCAAGGACAGAAGAACACACACACACACACACACACACACACACACACACACACACACAACCACACAGACACACACACACACACACACAATCTGTGGCCCTCTGGAGCTCGAGTGGAGCCTTAACAAATTGATCAGAACGGGGGGATGTGTATGGATTTTGAGGGGACAGACTGGGGCAGTGGCCGATTTTTTACTACCCGGACGCCACGGTGAGGACCACTAGGCGGGCCAGGATGCTGATCGCGGCGCTGGCTGCAGCAGGAGGTGCAGAGTTGCAGCATTGGACGAGACATCAACAAGTGTGTCCCTGTGCTAGTGGATTTTGTGTGTGTGTGTGGGGGGATCAATCTGGCAGAAAGTACGCCTGATGCTGATTTTTCTTGTTTCATCTTGAGCACAAACTCTGAAGCCTGCCCAGAAGTGTGTGTGTGTGTGTGTGGGGGGAAATAAAAACAACATAATTCTGAGGCCCTACCTACACTGGCCCCAGTGCAGTACCTGGCAACTGCAGCAGGCAACAGCCTGGAGGAGGACCTGATGAGAACTGCAATCCGTTTCTTTCTGTTTCACCTTTTGTTATTTCTTTCGTTGATTTATTATTGAACATGACGGCAGACAAAAAGCCTTTTTCAAACAAAGCTAGATGAGAAAACATGCTAACAACGCCCTCAGGTGGCTGACAAAATGCACAAGATAACCATCAACATCAGGGAAAAACTGAGACAAGAAGAAGACAAAACCCAAGCTGAGGAGGAGTGAGTGGAGTAATTGTATCTACCTTCTTAGTTTTGGCTTTCTTCTCAAAGGTATCAGACAGGGGTTTCTTCTTCGGCTGTAGTGTGGCCTTGGAGAAAAGATCCTCAAATTCATTGGTGTTGACGATGTTTGGCTCCTCCAGAGACCCCCACAGCGTGTTGTTGCTAGAAAAAGAAGTGAGGAGTTTAGTCTGCATTGTATTTTATTATATTTTAACATAAATCAGTGCATCAAAGGTTATGGGTGGGGGCAAAAGATGTGATCATAGTCACAACAACAGGCTAGTGGCTCTCCAGGCAGGCTAGAAACATCTGGGTTACTTGAGCTAAACAAATTGTGCACGTTCTATTTGTGGGAGCTTATTTGATGTTTATTCAACGTTCCCACTGTTTGCCATTTTCCATTTCGTTGTTCGGCAAACACTTGGCAGGAGTGGCTGCAAAATCTCAGCTTTAAAAAGCACTGTTTATGAGCTAGGTGATAAAAATAACCAAAGTTTAAGACAAGTTTGTTTCTGTAATAAAGGACCATTTCCCAGCAAACGGACGAGAATACAGGGCAGGCGATGTTGTGTGTCAGAGGTTGCTGAGTAACACAGGGTGGGGGGGAAACAAACAGAGGCAGAAATAAGAACAAGAGGTGTCTAAAGTCAAGAGGATGTTCAAGAGTTCAGGGCTGTGTTGTTACCAACTTTTCTGTTTGCAGAAACTCAGCACATCTGTCTCTGCTTTCCCTTAAGAACATCAGCGGCCACAGTAAACGGCTTACTAACAAATACACTTATTCTAAAGAAAGACTGCGGCACAGTGACAAGACACATGCCTAATTACTGGTTCGGCTTCTAACCACTATCTTTTTGCGCACTGCAGGTCATAATTTAATGACATTACTCAGGTCAATGTCCCCAACTGAAAGGCCTTATTTACAATGAGAAAGAGAACCTGGACACAACACACCAGCACAAGCGCTGGCAGGCTTTGTCATGGCTTAAATATCAGAACAATCAGCCGCTCTGCCAGGGACTCAGTTCGGGTCAAGCAAGTCCAACTGTTTCTGTGTGCAGTTGGCCTCCCGTTGCAGTGGTGAAAGTATTTATCTGGGGCAGCCAAGCGATTTTCTGTTGAGGACATAATGGTACTGTCCCAAAATCCTCCTTTGATTTCGCACTCCTTTCTGAGAGACCGAGGATAATAAGTCCGGCGAACTGCCTCCGACTCTGAACCCGACAGTGCAGGAAACTAGCTCGGAAAAGAAAATTACCGCCAAACCCCAAGAAATCTTTCCATGCAAGACAACTTTCTAATTGACCAGATTATGACTATAATTGAATTCGAATCCCCCCTTAAAGTTCCCTTTTTAAAAAAATGCAGCTTCCCAAGAAAGTCTGTCCCGCATGCTGCCAACTGTACTTTGTGTGTCGGCTTACGTTTAGACACCTGGCATCATTTCAAACCTTACACTGTTCCCCCTCATAACTCAGAACCTCACACCATTAACAGAGATCACACAGCTGATCCAGCTACAGTTAAACATCTAACCCATTTAATGCCCCTTAACTTGGCCCTTTACAGTTAAATTTATAGCTGACGTGAAACTGCTGCAGCGAAGTCAGTCAGTGCCCCCCCCTCTGCCAGCACTGGCCAGGGCCAGAGAGAGAGAGAGAGAGAGTGCAAACCACAACTCAGCCTCCCACCCCCACACCCCCCCAACTAACCCAGCCATGGAAATACAAGGCCATAAAGCTGGAGGCCTGGCACTCGGAGGCAACGACCACAGCCACTGTAAATGGGCTGGATAATCCACTTACAATTACAGAGTATCTCGATAGAACCTTTAGATGTGGGAGTGTGGTGCAGCGACCATATCTCTGATATCTATCGGAGCAAGCATGTTCAGGCCTAGACTAAGACCCCATTAGACCAGGGTCAGTGAAGCTTGGGACTTCATTATCTCTGGGATAACAGCAGTTTCACTTGTGCATTTTGGACTATTTGATATATCCATCTCACCCAGGGCTCTCTAAAGCAAACTTCAATGATAAAGCACAGTAACCCCCCCCAAAACAACAGGTTGCACAATGAGCACAAGTAAGACAGGTCAAAGTTGAACAGGGAAGTTAGTCTTAAAACCTCTACTTGTATTTTTTGCAATATTTCTGCAAAGCTATGAAAATAAGATTCAAGTTGTATCACTTTTACAAAGTCTTATACTGTACGTACTTATTGTCCTGTATCTGTATCCTGGTCCAGTACAGAGGCTTCATGGGACAGGCTGGCTCGATGGCAGGCTTCCGCGGGGCCTTCTCCACTTTCTGGCCAAAACCAAACCCTCCCATAGGGGGAGGAGGTGGAGGGCCCATGCCTGGAGGAGGAGGAGGAGGTGGTGGACCGGCTCCAGGTAGGCCAGGAGGGGGAGGCGGAGGTGGAGGGGCCGGTGGGCCACCTCCAGGGAGAGGAGGAGGAGGTGGAGGGGGTGGTGGTGGCGGCACTCCTGCATTGCCTGGTAAAGGGGGAGGAGGAGGAGGAGGAGGAGGAGGGGGTGGTGGTGGTGGTCCTGCAAGGCCTGGTGGGGGAGGAGGAGGAGGCGGAGGAGGAGGAGGGGCTGGTCCAGCCGGTCCAGGGGCCACTTCGCCCTTTAGATTCAGACCAATAGAGTCTAAGTTGAGTTTTTTGGGCACGTTCTGGTTGGGGCTTTGAGCGAGCCCGCCACCCTCGCCATCGGGGCTCTTGATGAAAGTCTCCCTGTCCGTCTGGATACCCACGGTGCGGCAGGTCTTGGGCATCAGGTCGTCTGAGGTGGACACGGCGACGTCACAGACCTCGCCACGCTCCTGACCCACGTTGTATGACCTGTCTCGTCGCATCTTAGCGATGACTCCCTCCAGGTGTGACAGCGAGACGGCATGCTCACCTCGCAGCTGGAAGATCTTAAGCTCAAAGTCGGACTGGAAGGACCAGAAGCAGATACAATATCAGATACAAAACAAATCCAGAGCATCTAAAACTTTGGTTGTTTCTCGCCATATTAGATGATTGACAGCACGTTTCCTTGAGTGAACTTGGATTAAAGTGTAGAATTATTCCTCCTGGGGGCCTACATGAACGTGATTCTTGGTTGAAAAATAACAATTATATTCATTCTTTTCAGCTTTGTTTTAAATTTATTCCCATTAAATTCTTCCCCAATCTGAGGTTAATATCTGACTCTTGCAGTAAAAATCTGGTAACTGCAGTTTTCATTTGACATTTCAAACAATGAAAAACAATCCAACCAAAGCAAAGTATTGATTTGAGACAGAAAGGAAATCGTTTTGCAATAAATCTTACACATGTTCCTTATTAACTCATGTCAGTTTAGAAATGGCATTAGGCACGTTCCCACCCTGTCTTGTGGGCTAACTGTGGTACATGTTTCTCTGTGTCAGCATTAGTCCTTTAAAGGTCGATGTCAAATTAAAGGCCTTAAGTTGACAGGCTGAGAAACCAATTCTGAGGTCAGACTTTTCAGGGGAAAAACGGTCCGTAAAGCAATTTATCAGCGGTACAAATTATGTAACACAGCCAGAGCTATATTCCCATTGGTCTTCCAAGGATTATACAATAAGTTTGCAGTCAAAAAACACCTGTGAGATGCTGTTCCAAACCTCTGTTTCTGATTAATTAAACACTGACACCTTTAAAACGAATCTGGAACGAGTCATTGTGTTGGAGACAACAGACGTGTCAATCACAGAGCTGCATGTGGAACATTTGGGAGTCATAAGATCATAGATAATAGATAAAATATGAAATTCTGGCCAATAGAGAGCTTTTTCAGAATTTATTTTAATTGATGCAGTACGGTTTTTGGTAATAGATAGTGATCAATATATATTACTGAAATAATAAACTTCAATTTCACTTTTGATATGAAAGTCACAAGTCATATCAGGACATTATGCCATTATAATAAAAAAGTTTTTTTCCATATACTATTATTTATATATTATTACAGCTACATTTAATAAAGTGAGATTTTTTTTTCATTTGAACCTATCTTTACTGTTCGTAAAAGGTACAATTAGAAGAAAATTCATTATCAACTTTTAAAACTAACTTGATTAAGAGGCTGACTAACAGTTACGTTTAGAAGAATTACATTCAGAACACCTGGCAATGTCAAAACCTGTGACATCTGAGAGCTGTGGCACTATCAGTAAGTACTCAGCACCAGGTGAGCTGCTGCACTTGGGACATTTCATGCTCACTTGGCGCCATCTTGTGTTCAGGATTGTTAACTGCCACAACAGACTAAACATTCACAACGGTCTCATGAATGTAATTACATTTGCATGAATCACGTATGGGCCTATGCTAAACTTACTTTCACAAATATGGCCCATATGTTCACTTGATTCTGTTTAATATTATATGCCCCATTTTGCTTGAACTAGCCTGTCCTCACAGAGATGCCTGGTCTAACTTTCTCCAGTGCATAATACTGTATGTTTTCAGTCAGTGTTTGCTTAGGTCATATGATAACTTACATGCATCCTCTCCAGGTCTTCCTTGCACTCTCTCTTCAGCTGCAAGAGGGCAGCCTGGTGCTCTGAAAGTAGGCAGAACAAGGACAGTGGCATCATGGGAACACAAACTCATTCAGACGGCAGTCTGGATTGATTAAATCTTCACTGGAGTGTGTAGTTAATTCAATAATCACAGCTCATTGCTGGTGTTTTTGATTTATAGACTGAGAGACAGAGGTTTGAGTTGATGTTTTCTTGAAATACTGGCTGAAATATTGGCATGATAAATCACTGTACAGCTAATCTGTGAGACAAGACAAGGGACATCACCACAACATGTGCTGCTGTCCTTAAGTGCAGTGGTTAAATTCTACAGAAGGGTGGGTCGCTATATTTACCACTCAACCAACCAGTTTCAATTATGCTGCTGGCTTAAGTAAAAGCCAAAACAAAACATTTCATCAGGTCAGAGCACAAAGGTGAAAAGGCGAACTGTATCTGTTGGCAGTGATAAGATCAAGGCATGGAAGTGAAGATGTCACCAATAAAAATAATTAATGGAGGATAACTTTGTCAGCAGACTTTCACTTCAAAGTTGGTAGTGAATGACCAAAAACACTACACCCATAAACTGTACCTACCAAGTCACATAAAATACACCACAATATCATTACCTCCATTAACACGCTCTTCATCTGCTTTCAGCTTATTTGAGGATAAGGATTAAGACTGCTGACTTTTGGCTCTCATTTCTAAAACTGCAAGTCTGTATTTCCTTACAATTAAGACTAAAATCAAGAACACACAAAGAGGATGATCCTGTTCACACTACCACTGATAATCCCTCAATTAAATGTAATGAGTAACACTGTACTGTTGTAATCATTAATCCAAGTCAATGATTAGTGTTTAAGCCTACCTTAAAAATCAATAAAAGCAAACTGTTCTTAATAGACGTCATTATTTTTGGATTAGCACCATAATACAGGATCATATATGTGTGCTATATTAAAAAACAAATGTTTGAAAGATATGCATATGATATGCATGCACGCATGTGTTGGGTTATCTACAGTATATGGCCCACAGTGTGGACTTTTGCTCTGCTTCTCAAATTCCACACACTATTCTCTTAGACAAGAGCAAAGCCTGATCCTTGAGTGCAAATCACCAGAATAATCCACATTTGCTAGTCTTAATCTGTTCTCAGGGATGAAGCTACACCACAGAGAACATCCATCAGCTGTTGCGCTGCTGTTGCAACACAGTTTCACTGTACTCAGAACATGAATGGAGAGCTTTTTACGTTGTAATTGAATCAGTCCACCGGCGGCCGTGTGCGCTTTTGACCTATCTGTGTGTCTTTATACCATTAGAGTACAAGATGGACCAAACATGGCGTGCTGCCCAGAGTGTACTCAATTCTATTAAATGTTTTTACCCACACATGCTACCGTGTGCTGCTATGAAACAGTAGCCACACAAACAGCAGCATTAAGGCGCAGACACAGCCTCACTGTGTTCTTAAATGGATTTAAAGGATGTCTTACACCCCGCCGCTGATACTTAGCTAGCTCTGCATGATTCGTCTCAGAGGTTTAGAGTAACAGTGCAAGTGCTCAAGGGTTCGATAATGGTGGCTTCTGCTTTTGTTCCAGTATTAAGACTCAATTACAGACAAATACCCCAAACAAGAGATCCATTCAAAAAGATACTAAGATATCTGTAATGGCCCTGATCCACAAAACCAGTCAGTGTCAGGTGTGTCAGTATAGGCTTGACTGGCATGATCCTCTGTCAGCATTCCTTTTCTTAAGATGTTAATACAGGCAACACTGTCTGAAGCAACAAGCCTGAGGTTCTTACCTGCCTCGGTGTACTTGAGCCCCACCTTCTCCTCCTCATCTTTAGGTTTGGGTGGGGGCCACACGGCCTGCAGCCGCCCTGGTGTCCGGTCTTCACTGTCTGTAGGTGACGTGACCTCTGTCTGTGGGAAAACACATGCAACAATATTAGTATATATGTGGGTAATGTGGGCACTTTAGCAACTTAAATATCTAAAACTATGTGATAGGAAATGATTCGGGGTGTCATTACATACATTAGCCTCTAGGGGACTTTTGACTTCCTTCACAGGAGATTTGGAGGCTCTCTCAAAAATCGACCTCAGATTTTCCTTGTCATTCTTGATTTTCTTTTTCACTGCCTCCAGATCCACATCTTCTGTTTTTTCCTTTTTGACAATTTTGGGGCCAAAGATGTTCCTGAAGGTTTCATAGGCCAGGTCTGAGGTTTTCTTTTTTTCAGGAGTGGATGTAGGAGTTTCTGGGCCTGGAGTTGTCTCTCCCGCAACCTCCTCTGCAATCTCAGACTCTTTTTTGCCCTGTTTAGGATCAGCGTCCTTCTGGTCACCTGGCTGCTTGGTGTCATCTTGCCTGTCTAGGTTAAGCAGGTGACTGAGCTGTCCCATTACAGTGCTTTTAGTGTCTGTAATGGGTTTAGGCTCGGTGTGTTTTTTGGCTAGAGAGGCCGTCTTCTGCTCAGGAAGGAGTTTGGCTTTGTTTACTGTCTTCTTCAGGCTGAGCAGGGCCAGGTCAGCGTCCTTCTCCCTCTGCTTGATCTCTGACATCGTCTCCCTGTCTTCACCCACCACTCCTTTCTTCAGCACCCTCAACCCGCTGAAGAGAGCCGGCATCTGGAAGGAAGGAGGCGAAGAGATTGCCGTGCCCATGGAGGGGGATGAAGCTGGGGAGGTAGAGGTGGGTGCAGCAGTGGATGTTGGAGGTGGTGTCTTTATTTCAGGTGTCTTTGGAGCAGTTGTGCGCTGTGAAGAAAGACTGTCACTTGGCTGAATGTCACCCTGGGACTCTACAGGTGGAGATGATGGTGACATGGGTTTCTTGGACCCTGAATCTGTAACACCAGCAGCGTCTACCTGCTCCTCTGGAGTAGACGATGACTGGACTGACCCCTCAGGAGTCTTCGGGCTGGATGGAACAGAGGACACCTGACTGGCATGAGGTTCCGCAGTCCAGTCCTCAGCTTCAGCCCTTTGCTCATGTGTCTCCTCCTTTTGCATACTATCTAAATGTTCTACCTGCTTTGTTGGAGAGGTAGCAGTATGACCTGCAGCCTCCGAAGCAAGATGTCCAGAGATGATGGATGGAACAGGTTGAGAACAATCTATGCCAGCATACTCATCGCTCTCACCTGTTCCCACCTTTTTGCTACTACTCGCCTCTGCACTTTTTGTTTCTGCATCCACAGACACTGTGGTGTTGGTGCTCTCCTTGGGAGTGCTGCCATCTTCCTGTTTGGAAACTTTGGAAACTGTCCTAGAGCTAGTTCTGCTAACGAACCTGTCTGAATATAGAATAGCTTCTATGCGGGATCTCTCCTTAAATCTGTGTGTTCTAAACACAGGCACTTTGTACTCTGCTTCGGCCTCTGCTTCGGCCTCAGTGTTGTGCTGTTCCTCTTCTCCTTTACCCTGGTCCACTGTATTATTGTCCTTCTCTGGGAGGATGGGCTCCTTGGTCTTGGCAAGCTTCTCCGACAGGCTGGTGCTGCCGTGGGAAGCCTCCTCATCCTCATTTTCTGTGTCACTGTAAGTTTCCACCTTGGTGACCTGGACCAGATCTGAGTCAGCTGAGGCTTCACCAGAGTCCTTGCGAGTTTCCGCTGATTCAACCCCCTGAACTATGTCACCGGGAGCAGCTGCATCATCCTGAAGCAATTCCTCCCTCCCTTTTAGCTTTTCCTCGCCGTTAGGTGCTTGACCACCTTCAGGAGGATTCATGCCTTCTGACAGCTCCCTGAAAGAAGTCAGCATGGCCGACTCCCCGTCAGAAGAGGCAGCTCTATCCCGGGTGAAGAAACTGCTGAAGACATTCAGTAAGGAGCTAGCAGGCTGCTTCCCCTGTTCCTCTGAGTTATTACTTGAACTCTCCATTTTTGCTCAAAGTGTCACACCAGAGGCAAACCAAAACAGGTAGCAGCGCTAGCGAAGTGTCCATTGAAAATGTCACAAAAGATTCATCTCCCCACCTCCAGTTATCCAAGCTGCTCCTATTCCACCTCTACCGTTGGCTGGGAACAAAAGGCCTTTGTAGGGACAAATCTCCCAAGCTCTTCTTACCTTCTTCAGCAGGGTGCCAGTGACAAAAACACTATCCCGTAATCCTGTTTAATGACACACAAAGGCTGCGTATAGTTGACTTTCATGATATCGCATAAAGACTACTACTGACTGGATGTTGACAGTAGTACAGATCAGTCTCCTCTGTGTGGGCACGATTCCCATGACGCTGCAAGTGAAGTCAAGCTGCTCACTGGCTGGAAGCATGTCCTGCCGTAATCTCCCTGGGAGAGCAGGAGAACAGAGTTCACTTGCCTCTCACTAAAGCATTTCCAAATGTTCCGACAAGCCGAAGCGGTGCTATCCATAAAGTTGTGAGTTATTCTCCTCTATGTGGACTCCATGACTGAACTGTTCTCCTCGTATGTGTCTGTCCTCTGTAGCATGCCTGTCTCAGTTTACAGGAAAGCCCTGTGTGCTGTTGTGTGAGGGAAAAAAAAAAACTCAGGTTGGGAGGAAAAAAATTTGCCTCACTGGTCTACCCAGTCTTTCTGAGGACGCCTCCCTTCAAGTCCCTCCCTTACTGGGAGGGAACCTGCAGAGCCCAGCAGCGCAGGTGTCTGATTACCTCTGCTCACTTCCGTAAAATGGCTGCTGAGGTAACAGAGTAAACACAGAGGAGAGGTGAGTCTGTGGTCAGGTGGAGAGCTGCAGTGGTCCTGTAAACCAGCACTGCAACATTCAGTGGTGAGCTACTGCAATACAGGGCTTAAGAAGTGGCGATTAGGCAGCCTGGCTACAGCCAGCTCTGGCTAACAGGCTAAGTGGCTAACGTGTGATTAGCAGCTCATTAACTCTCGGGCAGAACAAGACTGAATTCACTTAGAAAAAAATGACATTTTGATTCACTTACCTTAAGCATGACTGTCAACGTTCTCTATATACTGAGCACTGATTCAAACTGGAAGTTCAGTTTTGAGGATATGGTTTCTCATGAGGTTTACAAAGTTTACAAGCTAACAACAGGGAATATAGTCTATGTGGTAAAAGGGGAATACCTGAATAGCTTCTCTGAGAAAATTAAAAAGCAGAGAAAAATAATGTCTGTGTTGTTTAAACTATCTTTTTAGCTTATCTTTGATTTAACAAGCTCTCTTAATGTTTGATAATTTTTTGTACAAATGTCAGTAAAGTGGTTTGGAAAGCACAACATTCTTCAAACCATGGTTGCCCTTAGCAACCAAAGGTCAGCCTTGCTGATTGCATTCCTCCATGCACAGTCTCAGCTGGAGCCACCAAAAGACACACTCATAAAATAACTGTGTTTTGTAAATGTTTTAGGACAACCCAAATTAAACAAGAAAAGAGGAAAAACAGGAGGAATGGACATTCCTTGAGACTGCAAATGGACAAATGAGCCCAGCAAAAGGACTGCATAAATAAAGGAAATGTTGTGAATATAATGTATTCCCAAATAGGTAATTCTTTGTTACTGTTATAATTTAATATTGGAAATGTCTTACCGATAAAAACCTAAAAATAAACCACTTGTAACTGCATTTTTCTAAGATTAGAGATTTCTTTCATTCATCTGAAGAAAGCCACAAATGGAAAGGGTCGAGGAATTAAGTTATGTAAGAGCAGTAGTATTTCATACACACATAGTAAATCCCCTCAGAGGTTGTACTAGAAAGAGGCACCACGGACACAAAGACAAGGTTGTGATGTGATCTGATATCTGGCACACACACAGCTCAGTAGTGAAATTATTAATTCACATGTTCCTGATCATGTAAACACGACAGATGAAAAAAAAAAAAAACTATCAAACATAACCTGTGTCATTACATCCCTGTCCTGTGTTCAGCTGTTACAACACACTCAGACAGCATCATTTACAATTGATGTGTTTTGTTTTTTTTTGATGGTGACAAAGAAGTCATACCGAAGAGATGGCTGTCACTTTCACAAGAATGCAGATTCTAATTCTGTACAGCATGGCCTTTGTAATGGTACGTTCACTGATTATGCTCACTCAGGCCACTTGTTGTGTCTTGGGAAAACAATGCATGGCATTGCACTGATACACTAACCGCCCAAAACCACACCCAGGTAATCAGCCTCATCTGCCAAAGGAATGAATGCCTTTGGCAGACAGCATGACAGAGATAGAAATAGAGATAGAAATGGTTTTTCACACCATTGTATTGGGTGATTTACAAGTGCAGTTTGGTGGTTCTTTAATTGCACTACTTATTAGCATGATTAAAGCCTATAAACTCCTGGAAACAAACAATGTTTTGTGCGCAGGCTTTTTTTTTTTTAAAGCAATGCATACAGTACTGTGGGATTACACAAGGTCTTACACATGCACAAATTTTATGTTGCAACCTCAGCCCAATAATAATAGAGGAATCACATTATTTACGCACTGTGGCCTAAACCATCCCAAATAAGGTTACAAAATGTTCAAAAAGGGCTGCAAGAGAAGGTCAGATTTTTCTGTGTGTTTGCTCTGAGCACGAGAGGTTTGAGTGGAATGATCTCAGTCAGTTTTGGCCCAGTCTGCTGATTAGAATCCATGACCTGTTAATCCATCTCTAAGAATTCATGATCAGGTGGTTAAATGCCCGAGTGGAGAGAAGGGAAATCCCCAAGAGTCCCATGAGGGGGAGAAAAAAAAAAATTAAGAGTGCAATGGTAGACTGCTCTGTGTGGGAAAATATGCATCACAGCTAATTTTGATCTTTAAGTGTTTGTCTTGCTCATGTTTATGGGCCCTCACCGTGCACTCCAGCTTGGGATAGTAGGGAGTGTCCCCGATGATGTCATCCTCGGGCGGTGTGATGCGTAGGAAGTCAAGGTGATCGGGGCGTGGGACGCGGGAAAGGGGCTCCTGAGGGTCATCTCCATCCAGCATCCAAATATCATCCTGACGCAAGAGGGAGTCCTCTACAGACACACACACACAAACAAACACAAACACCACCACAGGGTAATTAAGGCCCTACTTTGTGCAAGGAATCATAGCATGGAAAAACACAACAGCACAACAGGTGTGATCGGGTGTGACGAGGCTAAATAAAAAGCACGGACTGAGGCAAGTTATTTTCCTGTGTAGCGTAATCTGCATGGGTTACAAAAGTGGAACAAGGTGGAACGCAGGCATCAGAGTCTTTTAGCATCAAACAGGCGGCAAGAGAAACCCCTGTTCAGCTGCAGGCTCGAGGGCACGCGGCTATTTTTATCTGCACTTAGCCGGCCTCTGTTCCAATCGTCAACACCAGCAGAAAGCCACACTGATCCAATAAGGAAAAATGGCAGCAGAGCACTGGTCTCAAAAACAAATGCCATTGTCTAATAAAGATTTGCATTCAAGACATGCTCACTGTAACAGAGCCATGACATTGCATTGCTCAGCCATACCGCTGTTATATAATAAAGTTAATTGCAAATAGGGGTGGGGTGATTTTTGAGAGCTTGTGTGTTCAGTCATCCAAAGGCACTGAAGGAGTGGAAATACAAGACATCATCTTAATTTAGATTGGGAGAGACTGCCCTCTCCTGACCAAGGACTCGCATGCACACTGTGCAATTAAATACCACATGTAAACTTCTTTTAAGACACCAAACAAGGTTAAAACTGGATGAAATTAAGATTTCAATAGACACTACCCCCTCTGTGCTGTTACTGCTGCAGTATTCTGGGGCCGTTCGGATTCATTTTGTGCATATCCAGAGCACCTGGCCTTTAATATTTACAGCTCACTGACACAACTGCAGACGCAGCCTGAGCCTAGGCAGCCTTCCTCATGTGTTATGCCCTGAACAAATCACATGGTATTAACTTCAGGAGCCTGGGCTATACTGCTCAAGGGCTGACACAGAAGCAGAAACGCTATCCCAGCTACTTCTCACGTGCACAGAAACATGATAGATCATGCCTTGATGCGTCCATTCACTGTCTCAAGAGAGTCAGTCATGCAAGAAATGAGGATGAAAAGTACCAGTTAAGAGATACAGGGCAGGGACAGAGAGGTGAAAGAATAAGAAAGTGAAGGAGAGAACACACTGAGGAGGGGGAGGGTACAGATCTTGGAAGCCTGGTGACCTCTATTTCCTTCAGCTGTAAGACAACACCTCGACCCATTTGGGCAGAATTATTAGCTGGAAGCTGAGAAAAGCACATCACTTCCTGTTCGATGAGATGCTAAAATATCCCATAACCTCAGTATATAATGAGTGTCCTTGAACAGAGCACGTGGTATTACTGTATTGCAGCCCAACAGCCACTTCTAAGGACTTGAAAGTCCTCTTGAATAGATCCCAAGAGTCTGGGTCTCTAAGCCAAACGCTTTAAATTCAGTTATGAGAGCCCACACACACACAAAAACCAACGGGGGCTCTCATTTAAATAAAACGATGGGGCATTCAGCTATATTCTACAATCAGTCATTATAAGGACAGCAGCAATGCCTGCAGTCCCTCAATTATCTAAGGACTTTGTAATGAGGGAAAAAAGTAGGATTAGATTAATAACTTTCATTATGATAATGCTCGCTGCATGAGTCCCGCAGTGGGGCTGCAAACTGAGCTAGGATGCTTCCAAATGAGTTAAGCCCAGTCTGGAGCCAAGGAAAACTACTGATCAGAAAAAGCTCTCTACGATTCCTGGTTGTTTATTATGTAATATCCACCTGAGACTGTTACCTATTAAACTATTTAACATATATTAACTGTAAACATATGGAACAGGCAAACAGTGAGCACCTATTTATATGTGGGTATAAGGCATGATCAAAATATCTATATGCACTTCTATAAATACAGAGATTTCACAAATTAACACTAGACTCTACCTCCTCCCACTGCAAATTTTCTCATTCTTATTGAAGACACTCAAACAGCTTTGCCCAGTGTGTCCAGTGCCCTATTTTATCCACTAGAAAATCTATAACCTCATCATTCAAAGTAAAAGAACTGGGCCATGTGGCATGGCGAGTGCATCTGGCAGCCTCCACCCCCTCTCCATCACTTTCAGCCAGGAAGGAGGATCATAGACTTTTATATAAATCATGCAAAATGCAGCATTTATAAATCACCCCGCTTGTATTTTTTGCGCCTGTCACAGCCGTTTTTCCACACAGGCTTGTTGGCTGCGCGTAGCTGTCAGGCTGGCTGACTGACCGACTGGTTTGGCTGTCAGTGCTGAGATCCATGTAAAAAGGCAGTAGAAACCCAGGGAACAGTGCAGTGGTGCCCTGAAGGGCAGAGCAGAAATGTAGCATGACATGATGCTCACAGAGTCATCGTTGCTCATTTGAAATGCTGTTCTGGAGGCTGATGGGATAATACGGAACTGGAGGGAAGAGGGAAGAGTGTTTTCATTAGGCCTGGCAGGCCATTGACTGGGAGGAAGGAAATGTGGTTAACTTCGGTTGAGTCTACCAGGGAGTGTATGTTTAGAAACGAATGACTTAGAGGAAAACTGCTCCTACTAAAAACTTCCAAAAGCATGAGATGTGACATCAACATTTGCCAGATTGTAACGTATCAGTAATTTATTAAAGAAAAATAGGTTACACATCCCATCAGAGGGATCTTTGTGCCCTGTTTTGGTGTAGAGTCTGCAGCTCAGAGAAACAGCGTGAGACAGACAGAGAGAGAGGGAGGGAGAGAGAGAGAGAGAGAGAGAAAGAGAAGCTCTCTTGGCCTGTTTTGGCAGAATCCACCTCATTATCTGAATAGAGCTGGCCCTTGTCCTCATTGGGAGGAACAATGATGCATGGCAGTGCACTTTGTGTTGAATGACAGCGAGCAGGGAGAGCGAGGGTGATACACTCTTGCTCTGCGCTGATCAGTTTCATATGACCTTGCTGGAACGTATTGGGTAATCTGATTATGGTATTGCCTGCCATATGTCAGACAATAAAATAAGTAAGGAATTAAGGAAGGGTGGAGTATAGGGGGAGAGAGAGGGAGAGAGAGTGACACTAATGGCCGATTGGTCTGATAACAGTATTTTTTCAAGTGGCTATAATCAATCATCATAACTATCAAGTGATTGTAAGTAATGTGAAAGGGTTCACTTGTTCACCCCAGGCTCAAGAGCTTTACAGCATCTTTTAACCCACTGTTTTGATTCTCAATGCAATTAGCAATTTGCATTAGCCATTTCCACTTCAAAGGTGATAATATGTCAGTGTTGCATTCACAGCTTGTTTGTATTGAAGTTCTTGTGCAGCTTTAAAATGGTGATGGGGTTGACTGCTTATCGTCTATAAAGACAACAAACAACACAAATGCAAAAATAAAGAGAATCTAATGAACATACATAGTATAGACATTGTGTTATCACATAGAAAGCCACCACATGCACACCATTAGTAAATGCATAAAGTATTCTGTTACACAGGCTGCAGCGCAGGAGCATTAGCACATGAAGTAAACAAGAGAATTTGATACTTTAAAATTACCATTCCCTTCTGCATCATCACCCTCATTAATAAGCATGGAGCTTCAATAAAAGAGCACAGATTAAAGAGCCCGGATCATAATTAGTCCGACATTTGCAAACCATGAAGGACCGAGCTTCACGCTGACCCACTTAGCCCTTTTTGGCCAGACCCTGTGATGTTCATTTATCTGTGTTAACATCTTAAGTGTGTTCAATTATCAAGCAACACAAGGGCGATCTGGTAAACCGCTAAGATGCAGCAGAGTTGACAGAGGGATTCTGTTTAAGATTAAAGGTTTAGGCCTTTGCTCTGGAAGCTGTGCAGCATGAAGCATGAGGAAAGCATGATGTAGGCAACAATTTCACACAAACAGCGCAAGTGTTACAATGTTACACATCTGATGAGGATTTAGGATGTGTCTGGGCCGATGCTTAGGAAATAAAAAACAATGTTCGAAACAGTTGGAAGAAAATGGTAATTTTAACAGAACAGTAGCTATAATGAAAAAACAGTCTAATGCCAGACACTGAGGATTGTGTGTGCATGTGTGTGCCATCTGAGTGTGCTGCATCTGTGAGCATGCCAAGGTGTGTGAGGACACATGAGGACAGTGTCATTTCAGTGGGAATTGATCCAAATTATCACCACATGAGTAAAGCTGCGTTATTCATTCCCCTGTCCACCAGTTAGCTCAGCACTCATTCTCCCCGCGGCTGCTGTGGAGCCGAGTGTTGCTGGCTGCGTTGCATGAGCCAGTGCTGGTCTATGATGTAACAATTCAAATACTCTGGAGCTTCCTTGAAAATTCAGCGTTGTTCTTAAACTAGAGATTAAAAAAGGGTCCACCCATTATCCACAGTCTTTTAGTAAATTACATAAATGGAAGGCCATCTGTTTGCTGCTGCAGATTAAAGCAAAGATTGTATTATGCCGACTGAAAGGGATGATTAACAAAGTTACGGAGGTAGCTAATGTAATAATAATAAGGCCTTACCACAGTATCAGACCAACAGCAACAGAATCAATTTGGATTGTGCAGTTTGGAGTGCTTCCAGTAAAGGCGTATAAACTTTAAACCAACACAGTAACCTCAAAGGTTAAAAGGTCACAGAACAGCTTGACCAAATGTGCGACACAGATGCTGGAAAGAGAGGAAAGCCTGGCCAGTGGTCATTGATGAAAAGTCACACTGACATCCCTGAACTAAGCCTGTGACATTATTGTGGATTATGTAGGTTACGGGTGTTAAAATCCATTTATTCTGTCATTGTACGTGTGACATACAATAGGCCAGATTTTAAAAAAAGGGGGAGAAGAGTTCTGCAAATAAGCAACTTCTAATCCTTTTTTTCTGTAACCCTTGTGCCCGCTGGGTCCCTGATCCTTTGTCAACTTCCTGCGAAAGAGGTGGGTGGGATGAGGGTATAAGGGAGGGACAGCAGATCCAAACTGGCATTGCTTGAGTTAATGCTGTGCTCATGAGAACCCCGGTCAGGTCGAACTTTGTGTCAACTTTGTGCCTTTGATCTGGGACACTCCCACTAATCTCTGCCTTCCCCCCTCTGCGGCACTGAGAGAGTTAAAGTGGATCATCAAGTGAAATTATTCTCAGGCCCTGCTTGCCCCTTGTGCAACTCTGTTGGGTAGTTTTTAATTTGCCGTCACATGTCAAAACCAAGACGAGAACACGGCAGCCAAAAACTAACAGGACTAACAGAGATATTTTGCAAAACAATACCTATTTATTGGTCTAGCTGGTTTACTAGATAACAGCTTGAGTGACAAAGTAAAACTCCCTGAGCAAAAAATGCTTGTCAGTTATAATGCTGCAGAGTAATTGTTGGAGCATTTCAGCTACAACCTCAAGCAGTGGGTCTGACACACACATACACACACACTTGAATCCCTCTCAAGGCATCTTTTTCTTGTTCTGCTTCTTTGAAATCCAGCACCAGCAGTCCCAGATGAAGAATATTCTGACAAACGTTTCACGCTTCTGATGATAAAAGCGTGGATGTCAACATTAACATCAAGGCAATGGAGCTGGAGCATGAGTCAGTGTGTTCAAAGCGCTGTAGAAGCAGTATGATTTCTAATAACTCACCTGTTGTCGTGGAGTTGCTGGAGGAATTCCACTTGGAGTTGCTCGGCCGCCTGCTGAGGTTCAGGTCCAGACGGGTGACGGTCCGCTTGTTGCCGTTCTTGTCAATGACCTCGGTGAAGAGTTTGGACTCGTCCGTGTTACTGGAGCTGTCTTTGTCTGGGTCTACGTCCTTATCGGATAGCAGCACAATGCGGTGGTTGAGCTGTGGGCTTGCCTGCTTAGAAGACAGAGGGGACAGGACTGGGGACATACTCTGGAGGCTGTTTGAGGCAGGGAAAGATGTGTTGAAGACCCCGACAAGAGAAGGAGAAGAGGGGCTCTTTAGGTGGGATTTGGCTGGGGGTGAGGGATTGGTAGTGTTTGACAGGGGCAACCGTAGCCCCTCAGAGTGCCTGTTACCTGTCTTTTCCCTACTGACTCCCAGCAGGTGGTCTGTGTTTGGCCCTCTCCACTCAGCTGGCCCTTCCCTATCTGGGCTTGTATGGCTGACATGTTGCACCTTCCCCTCTACATCCTGCACCTTAGCCACCACCCTGACCCCTGTACTCCTCTTATTGATCTCGCTGTACAGCTGCTGAGCAGACTTGACTGTTGATGCCTCATCAGATAACGTCTCGAACGGAGAATCAAACCTCTTAATTGGTCGAAGGTTGCTCCCACTCTCCCGACGGGTCAGCCCTTCAATCAGGCTACAAGAAGACGACTCGTAACCCAGCTCGCTGTCGTACTCTGAGAAGTCACTGCAGAAATACATGTCAGCGTCAAATGTCCGGTTGTCCTCCATGAAGTCCCAGCCCTCACGAGCGATCTGGAAGGGTTCCTCCATTGGCAGGATGGGATTACTGACGGCGCTGACATAAGATCCGGTGACTGGGCTGTCAGAGACCTGGACAGAGGCTGGGATACCTGTGATCTGCTCCTCTACTGAGGCTGCAGATATGGACGCACTGTTCTGAGCAGGAAGTTCAACACCCGAAGTTCCACTAGTAAGTTTCTTCTTCATCTTACTGTGTAGGAAATCCTCAGCACTGTCACGCGTTTTGCTTCCCAACTTTTTCATCTTCTTGCTCTTGGATGTGGTTCTCTTATGCTCTGGAGACACGGTGAGAGAATAGTTGCTGCTGCTGCTGAGAACCTGACCTCCAAGGTGAACCTCCTGACCCTCCATGTAATCCTGGAGTTTCCCATCCTGGTTACCCATCCTGACTTTCCTGGCGCAATCCCTGCACAGCGATAAGAGATCCGCCAGCAGCTGGTGGTGCTCTGCCGCCAGCCAGCAGAGCTCTGCAACAGCTTCCTTTGTTGCCTGCTGGGAGTTGAGGAGTTCGCCTGAGGAGTTGGAAGACTGGCCCCTTTGTTTGGACACCGCGAGATCCTCCTTTCCCCAGTCATGGTCATTACTGGCCCTTTCCAAACGAGGGGCGCGGCTCTTGTACTTGAAGCTTGGGGCCCGCCTCTTGGGGAAGTACAGGCTGATGTTGCTCAGCTCACGGATGGGCGCATACAGGAGCAAGACGGTGTGCGTGCCCTCCATGATGGGTGCCATGCTAATCACTCAAGCACAGACAGAGTGACTGGGCTCAGACTGCAGAGCTGGATTTCTGGCTATTCATCACCTGGCCTGCCCAGATGCTGTCAGAGAGAAAGCAGCACACAGCGATAAATCTGACTTTGCAGACACAGGATTAACATGTTAGTCCTGCTAGAGACATTTGACTACTACTGCCAGACTTTTTTGAATTCTTGTATGAGCTCAAGTGTTTACTACATTTTAAAATATCCAACACGGGATACACATTCTCTCACAGCTAGGGCACTACATACTATTTAGATGCCATTGCAGAGATAGTTAAGAGGCTAATAATACAGACTCCTTCTCTCACAGCAGTGGGCCCTACATAACTCACTGTCACACACATTAGTCAATTAAAAACTACAATAAAATCCAAACTAGAACTCACTCTACTACCTTCCTGACCTTACCTCATCTTCATCTCCGCCCTCCTCTCCTGCGTTGCTCTATAAGTAGATGAAACATTTCTAAACCGCATTTCATCAACATTTCACAAGCTGCCGCTAAGTGTCCCACGGGGTGACGACACATGCAGAGCCCCCATGCTCGGCTGCCATCGAGAGGTGTTTGCATGCAAAACATGCACACATTTTTATACTTGTGTTGCAAACGATTCCCTCAACATTTCGCAACACCTCTCAACTGTTTACACCATAACACAGGCCTTAGTAATCCCGTGGGTTACTGTCACCTTGCAACAACCACGAGTGCAGTAGTCAGTGTTAAGATGGCAGCACAATTACACTGTCCGTCAGGCTTAATCGTCGGGGTTACTGCTGCCCACTACAACTGAAATATAACGTCTGTTTACTAAATGCATTACTAATTAAAAATTAATACATAAAAACTCCGCATTAGCCTCATATCAGCTTCAGTTTGATGGTTCACAATGAAGAAGAAGCTGAAAGTACGTTACAGACACCTGCACCTGCGGCAGGTAAAAACACAGCAGCAGTTAGTCAAAGATAAACTGTTACTTACCCGATTTAATGGCCTGGCAAAATATTTCTTCACATCTCTGTACTGCAGCCAGCCGCCGCTCACCACTGCCTCACTGGGATTGTCCGCCGTGATTGACGGGGGGTTTCGTCCAATGGGCGCATGCAGCGCCGGCTCGCCGCTTTCCGATTGGTGTTTTATTATTTATCTACATCCCACATTTAGAGACAGTGCAGCTGCAGCTTGCAGGTAGGCCATGTGATGGGTCTCAGGCTGTGTATCGACTAGAGAAGGATGGAAATCAGGAGAGAGTGAAGTTTCTTTAACTGTCGCAGCGATCCCCACTTTTTCCAAGGCTGATATGAGCGTTTTGTTACACATGCAGAGAGATAAGTGGATGTTAAAGTGCAGTACCTGCTCTGTGAAGACCTGAGGTGACACCATTTCTTACACAACAGAGACACCTAGTGGTTAATATGAGCATCGCTGCTTCACTACACACGTTCCTGCTCATAACACGATTTTCTTTATATATTTACCTAACCACCAAGGAGGGCATTTTTCAGTCCAGTTATAATAGTATTTCAAGGAACAGAGTGTGTCTTAAAATATGTGAGAGATTTTGTTTGCTCTTTAAAAATATAATACTTCATTGAATTATTTAAATACTGTAGCAGTTGCATCAACTACTAATATAAAAGAAGGGAAACTGAAAGGAGATAAATATATAGACACATATCTGCAAATATACAAATTTTTATTCAAATCTGGTTGAAAGTTAGGCTTGTAAATAAGATGAATATTAAGGAGAAATCAGAAATGATTGTCCTTGTAGATTTATTGGTGAACTTATAGGGATGTAGGAATGACTCACTTACTTTCTCTTTCAGGGTTTCACATTCATACAGGCCTGTAATGCTTTAAGCATAATCAGTTCGCTTATTAGTAATGAAATACTGATAGCAATGAAACACAATTGTCTATATTAGTGATCTGTGGTCAATCTTGATGAGATGTAAGAATATCACCACTTCTTTTTAACACACTGCAGCAAATGAAAGCAATGTGGACGATTCAATCATACAAAGGAAGGAAGGAGTGGTGAGGGAACAAGAAATGAAGGAAGTCAAAAAGGATGGAAGTGAGGAAGGAATAATGGAAGGAAACATGCAGCTAGGTAGAGTATGTCTCAGCAGGTCACAGCATGAACGATAGAGGGCAGCATCGCATCACAATACGGCATCAGATGTTTATTTACTGAAGCTGTGGAGATGAGTGTTTATTTTATTTATTATGCCTAGGCGCTGGGTCAAATGTGACACCAGTTGTTAGGCCACCCGTCATTGCTATTATCACTATTTTGTCCACAGGAAAAGCAAAAGTCTCACTTTGTTTTTGTTCAGGTTTAACTGAGTTTACATGTCATTGATAAATAAGTTCCTGATTCATTCAATCAATCTGCTCATGGAGTGAATCATAAACCCACCTCAGCTCTGTAACACCCAGTTTTGTCGAGATTTTCTTTCATAGTGCATTAGCACAGATACATCATAACGAACACCTGTTTTAGGGTGAAAGAAAATGAATGAAAATGTGGAAGATTTATGTTGATAATGGATCATGTTTGCACAAAAGTCTGATTTCTCCACGTCTACAGTGGCAGAAATAATTTTCTCTAATATAGAAATATGTCATTAATACTAAGGTATGCCCACCCTCCTAAGAAAAAGCCTGTGATGTACATTAGTTTACAGTGTATAGTACTGTAGACGCAGGTCTGCTGTGCTCCTCCTCCGTACAGAAACATGTAGGGTGCTGACCATGGTGCTGATCTGGACCAGCACTGTAAATAGCACGTTTTCTATGAACCAGCAGCTAAGAGAGGATCGGGCGGGAAAAAACACAAAACTAAGGAGCCATTCGTTAGATAGCGGTTATTTGACTTCATATAACACGCTTGTGTTTGAATGTTCGCGCTTTCACGGTTGTATTAATAAGGTCTGCCGGTGACGTCGAAGATAAAGACCCCGCCGCCTGTATCTTGGCTACACGACTTGGCTTCTCCCTGTTTCCCCGCCACACCGTCCCCAGTTGCTCCAGCCCACCGATGCTGACACACACTCCTCCTCCGGGGCGGTGAGCGGGGCTCGAGCAAAGCACAGAGGGGGGGCCCGAGTGACACATGCTGCGGTAGATCTGCCCGCTGAATGGTCCGTGGATTAGCTATATGCTAATATCGATAGGAGAGAGGAGCCAGCGGAGGCTTCCCGAGTCTGAACGGGCTCCTTTGCAGCCATGGCTGAAGGTGGAGAAGGAGAGGATGAAATCCAGTTCCTCAGAACTGTAAGTACATTTCCTGAAGCGCCGCTCCGGTGGCTGTGGAGATATGTGAAGCTCTCTCTCTCTCTCTGTGTGTGTGGTGGATTATTACTGTCGATTACTGCCTATCACTTGGCTTGTCTCTCAGATGTTATTTCATCCTGTAGCCTGTGATAACCCCGTGTCTTCTCGCAGATCTTAGAGGCGGTGATTGTGCCCTATTGTTTTGCGCATCGCTCACTGACAGCTATTGTCTTTCCTGCAGTCTGTGGCTCAAGAAGTTGACAGCACTATTTCCCCTGCCGTGTTAAACTTACATAGGCAGCGTTACAGTTAGAATTGTCTACAATTTGAAAGTAGAAACACTGTGATTTAACTTAGTCATTGAATAACTCAGAGAGGCTGAAATGTTCTAGCATCACTTAAATCTCTCTGAGGATGAAGGGAGTTTTGAACCAGTGTGCATGCTGTATAATGAATTCAAACGTGGTAGCCTGGCAGTGTAGGCTGCCTGTCCAGACAGTCGCCCCAGGGTTCCTGTGCAGCAGCAAAGGTCTATGCAAATGAACTGAGGATAACATTTTATAATAAATACAGCTTTGATGCACCTAATCCAGATTAATAATGCTGTTTTACTAGTTGGACAGAAACCCAGCATAGACAAACTCTATTGTATGCTCATAAAAGAAGGCTGGGGACCACACTATTAAAAAAAAAAAAATGTAGAAATGGGTTCTTTAGCTCAGGATGAGTGTTGACGCTTGGAAATATCAGCAGCAGCGGCTGAACAGTTTCCACTGTTGACAAAGATAGATGATGACATGATCCGCTCATCTATGGTAAAATGCATTGAGAGGCATATCATGTCTGAAAATACACACCGGTCTAAGGGTAGATGAAGGAGCGGAGCGCTGGAGGTCTTCCAGATAGACCCCGAGACAGTAGGAGGTGTCTGGTTGCACATATCACTGGAGCTGCTGCTTGTGGTTTCCCTTTTATTAAGCTGCTCACAGATGCACAACCAGCTGCACTGTGAGGCAAACTGAGCAGAAGTGTTGTTATTTTTATGTAAATTATAGTAACCCAGTCATTTTGCATTGAGTTTTCTTATCAATATCCATTTCTTGAGGCTTAATTGAGAAGCTTCAGGACACATTTTACAAATAACCAGAATTTATCCAACAAATAACAGTGTCAACATGTCAAAAGAGACTCAAGGAGACACAGTGCAGGTTCATGACACTGCCTTTAGCTATCAGAAAAATGTAAACAACATAAGTGATGGCATCTTGACTGAGTCAGTGTTTGAATTGCGCTGAAAGGCTTTCCTACCCCCAGGAATGGCAGCGATCTTTAAAATGTCCCTTCTATTCATTTCAGAATAAGCTGATACCTCCTCCCTCTGCAGAACCCCCAACCCTTTAACCACAGCACATAGAGGTCACCACATCAGCATGCCTGCCACTCCGAAAAAGAGCTGACATTTCAGCACCACTCCTCCTTCTTCTCTGGGCTTGAACTTAAATACCACCAATCCACAAGCTTCATAAGAGTTGCGGATTTAGTCGTTTTTTTTGCTTGCTCGACTGTTTTGGTCCCATTTGTCGGATTCATGGTGGACATTTTTTTTTTTCCCTGCCTCCAGATGTAACTGTGGGAGAAGACGTGAGGTGGCATTGACTAATAGGAAACTGCTGTTGCTTTAAAAAGGGCTCAGCAGCTTGTTGCATCCCTCCACACAGGAAAGCAGCTGACAGGCTGGATGGTGTTGGGATGGGGGGTGCGGTGAGCGAGCTTGGTGTTCACGAGTGTAAAAGCGTGTGTGCGCGTGTGAGTGTGTGTATGTGTGTGTGTGTTGAATGCAAATGCAGTAGCTGTAGCTGTGTGGTGCAGTCAGGCTGCACCAGACGTGCCACAGCAGAGCACAGTGCAGAAATTATTCATCAGTCCAAGCAAGGCACAGCTGAACTACTCAGTGTAGAGGAGCAGAACAGACACACACATTAGTATGTACATGCCCACACACACGTATGGAGACACACATTTATCGAAAATACATGACTTAAGCCAATCCTGCAGAGACAAATGCTCAAATTGGATACACACTTGCCTTTTCAAGCACATTACACACACGCGCTCTGGCTCTAAACTTGTCTTTACATCCTGTCACTTGCTGGCAAACAGTCTGTGAGGATGTGTAGAGGCTATATTTCTTGCTGGCATCCAAATGTTGCCTGTTATTGGAGTCAAGGAGCTTGATAAAGCAGTTCACAAACTGCCTTTTCTCTAACAACACGAAGTAATTTCCCCAGAGTGGTAGCAGAAATTACCCCTGCCGGACTGCTGCTGCCTATAAACCCAACTCAGTGGGAGGAAGGGAAAGGAAGAGAGGGGATGAGCGACGGTATCTCAGCCATGGGTAATTTGATGTTACAGGAAGAGGAACGGTGCTGATTGTGAGCCAGGAGACTCAGAGAAAAGCCCCCCCCCCCCCCCCCCCCCCACTACAAAAAATGCAGTTTAATGTCAGAGGGGGCAAGGAGTTTAATAACAAACTTTATTTGTCCTATTTGGAAATGTCCTCGGATGCACCCGCTCTAGCAGCAGCAGCAGCAGCAGCTTCATAATAAGCAGTATAGTGAATAAAATATCAGCTTATGGTTACATGGCTCAGGCTGCTCATTATGTAAGAGTGGTTTTCTAAATGAATTGCTTGCCTACTGTGTGTTGTGTCATTAGAGCAGACAGAGAGGAAGAGGAAGAAGAAGAGGGAATAGTAACAAGAAAGTTTTGTTCTTCCCTCACTCTCCGCTTTTCTTTCCCCCCTCTGTTATAATTCACATAACCATGCTGACAGAAGGCCATTTATTAGTGCAAACATGATACGGCACGCGGCGGTGTGATCATCCACGCACGGGCACACGCGCGCAAACCTCTCTGTTGCGAGGTTCCCTGCCAGGCGAATATCAAATTCTGGTGATCTATTAGCAGTTTGAGTGGGAGTAGCGACTTTGAAAAGGCCAGACTAGGGCTGTGACTAATGCACTGTGGCAGCGCTCGGCTTGTTTATGCGAAGGCACCGGTCTCACTTTGCATCCAGGCGATGACTGTCAATGCGGCAGCACGGAAGAAGAAGTAATGCAACGAGCCAAAACAAGCAGACCAAAAAAAAAAAAAAAAAAAAAAAAAAAAAACCAAAACAAAATATAAACCTGTAAAGCAGCGAAGTGTTAATTTTGGCTATGCTTGGAGCCTGTGGCATCAGTGCCAGAACTTGCTGCCTCCTCTCCCACTCATGTCTCTGTGAACACCCTGCTGGGGTTTCTCTCTTTCTCATTCCCTTGTTGCCGTTGCTCTTGTCTGCTCTGCATTGCTCTTTTCTTCTTTCACTTTCGTCATATTTCCCATTCCACTGTCTCACTTTCAACTTTTATCTCATTCCTCTAGCTCTCCTCTTCCTTTGCCTCTTCATATCCATTGTGATCTGCTGTGGCCCTCCATGTTACTGACGAGCGTGTGTCTGTTGCGGTTTGAAATGGTGATGTGATAGATCCTGGGAGGGTGGAGGTTGTGTCTAACAGCTCCATGCTGGCCCAGAGGCAACCAAAGTTGCCCTTGATCTGCAGATAGATGATTTTTTACTATAAAACCGTATGGAAGCATCTTTAGTGAGGCCGCATTACTTCAGCAGAGAGCGTGAAGAACACATTTTCTAGGTTTTTTGAGAAAGAGCAGCTTCCCAGTGAGTCCTATATCTAACATCATACCTTGAATTTTTAGTGCCACAAGTACGCCTGACTTGCTTCACATTTCCTGTTGCTGTCACTTGCCCTGTGTATAATTATTAGAGATTACCATGAAATTATTTCCACTGATGGGAATTCAGTTCAGCACATCATTGCATTCTGCTTGACACTAAGGAGGAGGGAGCTTTAATGTTATTATGATGAGGTCTGCTGTCATTTCATGGTTGGATTAAAAAAGTAATAGCTGAGTTTCATCAGCGACCAAAAGGCATTTTGAGCATAATGGTGCAGATTTGAGTACAGGGATTCACTCTGAGACAGCTTTGTAAAGAAAAAAACAAAACAGGAAGTTTTCTTCTTAGGATGCAAATTGTCACAGGGAGCGCTGCCTCGTCTAGTGTTTTTGGCATATGTTTTCACCAGCTGTTACTGAATCTGTCCTGAGATGCATAAAACTGACACTGTGTGTGTGGATGCTTCACTTCCCTTCATCTTGATATAATTTATTTATTTCTGACATACTGTTTTGAGCAAATGTGAAATCTAATATATAGCAGTTCTTATCCCTAGACAGGTCGCATTTCAGCTACTCAGAGTGCAAAGTTATGTCATGTAAAAGGCATGGTATTGATCCCTACTGCACATAACCTATATCCCTACTAAAGTATTGATTTACTGTACCTCATATCTCCCATTAGCATCACCTGAGACTCATTCATAATTCTCAGCGCTGCACTTCCCAAACCTCAGCTTGCAGAAAAGTAAGTTGGTGGCAGGTTTAAAAGTGGAGCTGTTGTTCAGCAGAAGGCTGTTTCTCTGTGTTGCGTGATGAAAATGGACAGATAGGATGGGCCTGTGATGTAGGAGGGGGGAATGAAGCCAGCAGGCCTGCCCAGAGACAACCCAGTGTAAAGCTGCCGTAATGAGATATTGATCGTGCCACCAAATGAAGAAATTTCCTCAGTAATGTCAGTGGCATGCAGCAAGCGGGCCTGATTGATCCGGCGTTTCAGAGCATGAATATTTAATAAGGCAGTGTAGGAAGCTTCCCCCTAAAGAACACCCTGTTGTTATTTTCTATTTGTTTGAAGACCTCCAACACGTCGGCCATTTATGTTCTCAGCTTTAGTATCAGACGGTGGCTAGCCTTGATATGACAGTACTGACTGAATGTGGACTTGTGTCTCATATCTGTTCACTACTGATACACTGCTGTGCTCCCAGGATGCACTTTGTTAAGGTGTTGGGCATCACGTTTTGCAGACGTTTAGCGCTGCAACTATTTCTTTTAATTATTAATAAATATATCTATTATTTTTTCAATTGTTCGACCACTTAGTTTATTAAATGTTAACAGTGATAACAAGCCCTGTCTTTAAATTGCTCATTTTACCCAGCCAACGACCCAATACGCAAAGGCATTCAGTTTAGTTTCTGAAATATTTTGTATTTTAACTTGAAAACTGACATTAATGCTTGATTTATACTAATACTTATCTAAATTTTCACTGAATAGATATACTGTGTATATATACTGTGACCCAAGAAATTTTCTGTTGGTAATTAAGTCAATTATAAATAAATAGATCAGAAATAAACGCGATCCTTTGGGGATAGAGCCTTCAGTGTGGCAGCCCCCACCCTCTGGAACTCTCTCCCAATGGAGATTCGCCATGCTACATCTTTGGTCACTTTTAAGTCTTCTCTGAAAAGTCACTTATTCACCCAGGTCTTTGGCAGTTAGTGTTATTTTGTTTTGTTTTGTTTGGACATTGCCTTTGTAAAGCATCCAAGGGTCTCGTGAAAGGCGCTATATAAATTTAGGGTATTATTATTATTTATTATTAACATAAAATACACACACAAAAGCTAAATAAATTCAGAGATATTATGCCTAAACCAATTGTTAATTCTCCACAAAACACTTAATCATATACAGTGTCCTCATACACAACATCTATGGATAGATTGAAATTCAGTACCTTAAAAGTTTTTTTCCCCTGTAACCAGCATCTAAATGATTTAATTATCAAGGGATATTGAAAGATCTGCAACCTCAGACTCAATATATAACATATATACTATATTATACTTGTACTTTACAAAGTGTCAACAGTGATTTGTGTCAAAGACCTCTTGTTATGGTGCGTATATTTAGTTAGAACTTGAATGAAAAGAATAACCACATTTACTTAAGTGAATTGTATCAACAGAAAATGTCTACTCGCCTATAATCAGAGGTAACAAGTTAAAATAATACACATTTGATTTGTCATCTCAGTACTTTTAAAAATCTCATGCATACACTCTACAAACACCTAATCAAAACTCATTAAAATGTAAATATTGCATGTATTGACATCCATTTAAAAGCACTTTCCTGCAATTGATTACACCAACATGTCTGTTCAAAAGTACTGTATGTACATGTCTTTTTACATTCAAATAAATAACAGCCACCTATTTGATTCCCTAATTAAATCCTTCTTGTTGTGTATAGCAACTTATTTGTTATTCACACCAGGGATAAAACATATTTTGTACCCTCACCAGTGCTTCTCTGGCACAGTTCACTCTGTTCAGAGAGAAATTTATTTTTTGCCTTATCTTCACAAATACCACTGATGTTGATGAGTCATAGCCCTTTTGGTTTTCTGTAACTTCTTTTGTGCTTTGGCCTCGTCCCTGATATCCTCAGTTGGCTGCTTTGGACCAACAACAATGCAGTGTAATTAATCCTGCAAGCTCCACTGACAGCATACTGAAAACATATAAACATGAGATTGTTGCGCATCGCCACTTCTGTTAGTTTCAAGCAGGGCTGCAGTGGGGGCTATATTAGCAAGTTGTTTTGGTAGGCTATCAGTAGTCTGTCTAACACCACATAGCACAATAAATACTGTATGGTGAGCACAGCTAGAAACCCCATTTATTTAGAAGATGCTAGTATTAGCCAGTTAGCTCCATGTATCTTAGCACTTCCTCTTTGGTTCTGTTCTTCATTTCCTTTCCCCTCTTGCCAACTTGGTTAATCTTAGTCAAAAACTACTTCAGCACCATAAGGCTAAGTGTACACTTTCCACATAGTCTGCACCACTACCAGTGACTGTTAGCCTGTTGTTAGCTGCTGCCTCCTCAATAGCTAGCAGGGCCATCTCTCCTCTCCCATCGCTAACTCTGCTTTGCTTTGCCATTGCTTCTTGGCAGTTAATGTTGGCTCGCACATACAAGGCGGCATTTCTGAGTCTGCAATACTACTACAAAAAGCTGTGGCTATCCATTAGTCACTGGTTGTAGAAAATTTGTGCCATCCACAAAGTTTTTATTGGCACGTTGCTTTCTCACCTCTCTGTCTCTCTCTCTCTCTCTCTCTCTCTCTCTCTCTCTATATATATATATATATAAATATATATATATATATGTACATATATATAAATGCCAGTAAACAGTGATGCCTTGGAAGAGGATATAATTGATGCAGTGCAGTCCATCCCGCTTTGCAGTGATGCATCATCAAATGATGAAAACAAAGATAGAACCACTATAAGCAAATCCTCCCTAGCATCTGTGTTCTACAACAAGGGGAAACATATATATATATATGTGTGTGTGTGTGTGTGTGAAAATATATATATATATATATATATATGTATATATCTATATCTATATCTATATATGTGTGTATATATATATATATATTGCATGGCTTTCTGAGAGCAGTTGAATGCATGTAGATTAATAAAACCTAGGAAAGGAATAGTTGTTTGCTCATTTGCTTTCCTGCTGGATAACACTCTCATATATGTCCATTACATATGTAGCTAAAGCTAGGAGAGCTTAGAGGTTAGCATAAAGCTGAGGTCTGTCCAAATGTAAAAAATAAAAATAAAAAAAGGTATGAAATGTTAATGAGTAAACTTCAGAAACTTTAGACACAGCCAGACTGTTTCCCCTCGTTGAAGAAGACACAGATGCTAGGGAGGATTTGCTTATAGTGGTTCTATCTTTGTTTTCTCAATCATTTGATGATGCATCACTGCAAAGCAGGATGGACTGCACTGCATCAATTATATCCTCCTCCAAGGCGTCACTGTTTACTGGCATTTTACCCAATGCAAACCAAAAACGTGCCTCTTTTTTCCTAATTAGCTGCAAGGATGGCATCAAATCCATAAAGCAAGAAAAAGTTTGGCTCATTTAAAACTTTCTGCAAGCATGCCTTCCTCACAGTGCATGCTGCACAACTGACATTTCTAGGATTTCCCTACTTGCGACGCCGACGGCCCCCGTTACCACAGAAACAATGTCGGTGTTTCTGACATTTTACCATGGATAAGAATCATTAAAACTCTTACTACTTTTAGCTGCGCTTGTGAATTATCCTCCTCCTACATAAAAGCAGCTCTGGTATCTGCCGTAATTATGTCCAATGTTCTGTCTCCCCACTGTGTCCCTAATAAGCCATTTAGAGGAGTGTTTACTGCTGCAATCTGCTGCTGTTGAGGTTCACTTTATAGGAGAAAGTTGTGTGTCTTTGTCTGGGTTTACTGAGTTTTTAAGCAAACCATGACAGTCTTCTGAAAATGTAATGCCGGATCGTTATGCTGTGGGCAATGTACTCCCAGTGCCACTAGTGCATCTTAGTGAGGAATCTTATTGACTCGATCTCGAGTGTGTAATTGAGTAATTTGCAGAATCTTCACACATAGGTGCGTCCTCCGCTACAACAATTGTTGTTGTCGAGAAAATCCAGTGATGTTCGTCCCTCCGGGCGGGTGCCAAACTCGGCCTTTTCATCTGATATTGACAACGGTGGCGTTTCCCACCTCATAAAAGATTCATACCTCTTTAACAACCTCTGCGTTGCACCACGCCAGCACAGACAAGGAGATATCACCCTCTTTATTGGGCCTTGTTGCTGCAGAGTCAACGATGTGTGTTATAAAGAAATGCACTATCCTGCTTTGCCAGCAAGAGCAGGAAATTCGTGGGGGTTGCATGTACAGCTAAGATACTTAACTGCACACACATGCATGCCAACACACACAGTATCTGACCTACCTTACCCTCATCAGTGCTTTATGTATTCGCAGTTGTCAAGAGCGTTCCCTGCTAACATGGCATTATACTCCAGCTTTTTTGTTGCTCTCTGCTTTCCTCTGGCACTCTGCAGTGCTTCTTTGGGGAGGAAGCTTTTATAGCTAGGTCTACATCTAGCCCTGCAGGTGAGGGAATGCATAGAGATGCTGGAGCATTTTTTTTTTATCCCTCCACTGGGCTGAGTATCTCTGCAGCATTCCTCAGTTTCTCTCAGCCCCCAGTAACGCTCCCTCCCAACTTAGAGAAGTGCTCCTGTGGCAGTATAGCTGAGGAACTGACACTTCAAAGGTACCTCACCAAGCTCTTAATGGCCTCCTCCTGAAACGTATGACAAATCAGAGTGCTGCAGGTTGATATTTGATGCAGCAAAAATTGCCTTACAAGAGGCTGTCTTCTGACTCTGCACCCAGATGAAGTGAGATGTCTGTTTTTCACCATCGCAGCCTTTCTTTTTCCCACCTGCTTTCTCCCTGACATGTTGCTCAGGGTGATATGTCCCTAAATTTGGCAATCGTCACTAAGTCAAACTACCTCAGCACTCTCTTTTCACTTCTATCTGCCTTCTCCACTCTTCTGTGATCCTTTTCTCTGAGTCTCAGCTGTGCTGTAGCTTTGACGCCACAACCCTTCACCTGGGCATCATCACCAGTCCCTTAACAAATAGAGTTTGACACAGCTGTGCCTCAGCTATAGTTCAATCTCAGCTCTCTCTTATGTGCCGGGGGCCCGACACAGCTACGCTCACAAGCATGTGGATCAGCGCTCTGAAGAATTTCAGTCAGGTCAGGCCTTAAAGGACAATGGATATTTTTATCCCAGAGAAGCTGACACTGCGATCACTGTTATTGCATATATAGAGAATAAGTGTTAACACTGTTACACGGTCCAGGTCTTTGCAGAACAGGGTAAAAGAACATAATTCCTAACAAATCTGTGAACAGGTAATCTAGTTATCAAACTGTATCTTTCTTGGCAAAAGCCAAGTGTTGAGGACAATGTTCCCTTTAGAGCTTTGGAATTGTAGGATATATTGTGATTGGATACATCTAGCTTATCATAAAGGCTTATCTTTGCAGGTGAAAACAGTTAGGTAAAACAATGCAACTCACAGGCCTGACCAAGAAAAAGTTAAGAGTATAATCCCCCTGTAAATTAATTCAAATTGAACTGTTGTTGTTGTTTTTTTTTTTAAAACAAATGAGATGTATTGTGTACTGTAGTTGTTTGCCCCTGCTTTGCTTTGAGAAAGACTTATTTGCTCTCCTATCGAGAGTTAAGCTACTGCTAGCAACTGGTTAGCTTGGCTTAGCATAAAGTCTTGAGGCAGAGAGAGAGAAAGCTAGCCTGACTCACTCCAACGGTAAAAAGAAATCCCTCACCCAGCACCACTGAAGCTAGCTAATCATAGTGTTGTATCTTGTTTGTACAATTTGTACAAGAGTTGAAGTGTGGTCACTGAAAGTCACTGTTCCTGGCCAAGAAATAGTTCAGCACATATCCCAAACTGCAAGTTGTCATTGTTATACTGTTTTTTATTAAACAAGGCTAGCTGTGTCCTCTGTTTCCAGTTTATGCTAAGGTAAGCTAACCAGCTGCTGGCTACAGCTTCATATTTGCCATACATGAGAGTGGTGTCAATCAACTCTCAGAAAGAAAGCAAATAAGTTTATTTCCCTAAATGTTGAAACAATGGCAGGTAGACATTGAACTAGTGTAGTTTTATATAACCAGAACACCCTTTCCTTGTAGATGGGGCACAGGCTGGCATTTGAAATACCTGCAACCACGGCTTCCTTTGACATTCTAGGTCACATTTACTCTATTTCCACTTTCTTGACCTGAAAGCAAAGTGTAATCTCCATCCATCCGCCACTTGAGTCTTTTTCTAGTGTCACACAGCTGAAATAGTGAGTCAATGTTCATGCTTCACTTCCTGGACGCAGGATGCTTACAAATGCACCTGTTAGTGCTGCTCTCCCATTGGACCTCCAAGAAGACTCTTCCCCCAAAAATACAACACATTGGTTGTCAGAGAGTGTAGGCAGCCTATTTTCCCTTCTCTGGGTTATGCCACAAAAAGTCTCAATTCCCAGGGTAATTGAGGCTACTTTGTGG